>VZRW01014204.1:167817-366328 GCA_013398125.1 Aegotheles bennettii
GCGCCGCGCTCCCCCGGGGCAGGCGGCGGGGCGTCCCGGGCCGAGGGAGTGCGGGGTGCGGTGCGGGCTGCTGGCCCTGCTGGCCCTGGCACTGCAGCTGCGGGCGAGGGGGCCGCCGGCAGCGCGGGTGACACGAAATCGCAGCTCCAGCGCGGTCCCGCCGCGGGAACGATCGCAGCGGCACCCACGCTCCCCTTCCCTGCTACCCAGCGATCGGCCTCTCCTGGGCACCGGCCGTAGAGTTTGAGGTTAAGCGAAACCTCGAGGTGAAAGGTGCCCCGTGGGCTAATACATGTGCCCGAGCCCCGCACGGCACGTGGGAGGGCCTCTGCCCTCCCTGGCAGGGTCCACATGCCCAGCACAGCGCCCGTGTGCCACCGTGTACACGCGTGTCCCCGGCACCGCCACACGCAAACGCGACTCCACAGGCACACGCTGTGTGCACACACACAAACCCGCGTCTCGCCCGGACACTGTGCTCGGGCATCTGCTCTCCCACAGGTGCACAAACTCCTCAATACCCACACGCAGAAGAGCACCCGGGTCCCGTTCCAAAGCTGTGTAATTCAGATGTCACTTCAGTGCAGCTTATGAAACCACATTGGAACAAATCCTGGTACGGGTGGTCAGAATCAGACATTCAGGATAACAGCACATGCTCCCAGGCACAAATACCATAGATATAGAACCTCAAAAATGTTCACAAACATCAAAACTGGTGCACACCACCAGCCTTATGAAAGACACCTTTTCAAAGCTCTGCATACGTATTGGCTGCCGTTGCAGTCAGTTTGTCACCCTGATTCCTGCACACATTTTCACACTCATGCAATTCTACTGCATGTTTACAGCAATGTACAAATACCTATCCAAAGATCCCTCTCCATATGCGCATGTGAGCCCCTCAGGCACATGCCTAGCACACGCAGTCTTGCACTGAAGCCTGACTCACATAGAGGTGCTCTACAAGGTCTGTTTGTCCCTTGCAACCTACTTTTCACCTTCCACACTGCAGTCATGCACACCTCACTTGTGTCTTTCATTTGCTCCTACATCATGTTTAGATGTCCACTGCTCAAATGTGTAAAAAAATCCTTAACAGATAAAGAAGAACTAGAGGCTTTTTCTAAAAGGAAAATACACACAAAACCACTTGGAAAAAAGCTTCATTCTCTTATGCCAGGCAAACAAAAAGAAAAAAAGTAGGAGCTAAGAGGATATTTCTTAATATTAAATCCGGAATCTAATTTAAGGCAAGAGTGTACACCAACCAGCAGAAGCAAAGACCAGAGTACAGCTATTCAGATGAGGGGGGTGATACAGCATAGAAGAAAATGCGGTGTGCGTTCAGCTATAAACATGGCAACAAACACTGACTAAAGTAAGCTGAAGCTTTTCTTACAGTCAGTATTTGTAGAAACTCAAAAATATTCAAAAATGAGGAATGGCCAAATTCACAGCCAGTGTAAACTGTCCTTGCTCTCTTGAAGTCTGTCAGTGCAACTTCCTCACTACCTCCTCTATCAGAGATACGAACAGATGCCATACAAACTAATGGTATGCCCTAGAATGTCCGCAGGCTGCGTGGGGACAAGCTGTGTGATTCTGATCTATCATCCTTAAGACAGGGCAGCCTAAGGATGTCAAAACTGGAGGTCTTTTATGGTGAAAGGTGCACATGAAGGTAGCACAGAAAACAAGTTAGTTTAGGAAATGGGAGGCAGAGAGAAGACTCGCCCACAGTTTCAAGAGTACTATAGAGTCTGATTGCTTTAATGTTGCAAGTGACACAATTCAGATTACACATCTTTCCAGGAAGCAGAATTAATACAAATGGAACATATACATATATACCTCTGTATGCCTGAGTGGTATATTAGGCCAGCAGAAACTCTAAGATGCTTTTAAAGGAGACAGAAGAGCTTTAGTAGGGCATTAGCATTAGTAGGGCCGAAGATTGTAAGTAAGGAATCTCACCAGCTACAGCGGAGAACACCTGACCCAAGCACAGACAAGAAGGATGAAACAAGCACCAGTGTGTTTCCAACAGAAATCTGAGATCAGAGAGGGACTCACTGATGACCTAGTTGCCCCATGAGGAAGATTCCTGATGCACAGTTAGTTAGAGAGGCTGGAGAAGGCACACAGGGTCAGGGCCTGGGCAGGCTATAGTTCAAGAGCAGTCAGGGTACTTGCAGTGAGCTGATTTTGATGGAAAACAATATTCTCCAGAAAGATGCACCGTGGCTGGATCCTGACTATGCAGAGATTAGCTCTGGTGTGGGCTCTCAGTGAATGGGAGACCAGGGTGGGAATGGCCTGGCAGGCAGTTCCTGCTTTCCCAATAGCTGATGTCTTAATTTTGCACTTTAACTTTTATCCAGGCCGAGGTGAGGCAAGCAGGGAACCATGTGATTGCCTGGCACAAGGTCCACAGGGCTGAATTAACTGATATAACCAGCACAATGGTGGTTTTGTACTCTGGAAATGGGCTGCTGCTGACAGAGGACTGCCTGGGTAAGGTGGGTATTTACAGAGCGGTGTAGAAATGTAACATTAATCTCTTCTGACCCAGAGCAAATGGACAAATGGAGCTTCCCCTGCCTTGAGAGTAGTTGTGCAGAAGCCTGTCTCTTCCTTTCTGAGAAGGATAAAAAGGAATAGTCTCTGCTGGCTGGGCATGATCTGCCAACCTGAATTCCCCAAGAAAGAGGACAAGAGTCCTGCAGGTTGATTTTGGAACTTTAGGAGGTTTGATCTTATGAAAACTCCTCTGCATACAGCATTTGCTAAGCACTTCTCTTTAGCCAATTTCTCTTCCCTCCAAAGAATTAAGAAGGAAACGCTGATCTCAACATGGCCATCCTTCCAATATGTGCTGTTTTTGAAAAAGTATCAGCATGAGGTCAGAAAGGACTGTAAGATTAAGCTGTCAGGTCTGGAAGCCAGTTTGGGTAAATACAAGGCAGAACTGCACATACAACAGCAGCGCTAGCTTGCCCTGTGAGAACAGCCTTTGTTTGTCACCCTGACTGAATTCAACCCTGGAACTGCAGGAGGGGCAGGAACAGCCCTGGCCACTCAGCCTGTGGCCTCTGAGCAGAGCATACCCATAGGGCTCTAGTAAGTGCTACCTGTTGGGATGACTTTCATAAGGCAGACTCTGGCTTTTGAGGTCATCAGTTCTCCTCACACCTGGTCCAAGTGCAGAACAATGACTTTCCATTAACGTTAGCCTCAGACAGAGCACAATCCGAGTGATATAGGCTGACAGAGCTATAGACAGTATCAGTTCTTTGAGACGTGCAATCCCCCCTGCCCCAAAAGAAAGCAAGAGTTGCAAAGACGCCTCTCTGCTTTTGCTGGCTCTTTCAAGAGATGATGGATAGAGACTTTCTTTGGAGACTTTCCCTCATCCTTTAACGACTAATCTGTTTTTGATAGATTAATTTTTTTACTTTAAAAAAAAAATTATCATGAAATAATGATCAACTTTCCAGCAAGCTGACTGATTGACTGACAGAAATTTCATTTGGTCTAAGATAGCAGTAACCAGCAAATCATGCCAAACAAACTCGATTTCACTTGTTGATAAGGCTAATTTTTTGTGAATAAGGAAAATGCAGCAGAGGAGAGATCTAGTTACTTTGGGGGTTTAGGATTTTCTTCCCTTTCATGAAGGCCCTATTATTGTATTATCTCAAGCAAGTTAGTGAAGTGGTATCTGCACGGTGCAAAAACCATACATAATAATTAGGAGACCTAGGCTGGGCAGAACAGACTTGTGTACACACATCTTGTCTGCTGCGAAAAGAGGAGTTCAATGATAAAAGACCTTTCCCAGTCCCTGTCTCACTTAAGGAAACACACCATTACAGAGGGGTCATTTTGGTGAGTTTGGAAGACAACCCTTTCATATTTTCGAGGCCAATAGTACTGCTTGGACTTCACACAAGTCACTGTGTTGCATGCCCTGATCCCTCTGCTTTTTAGGGCTAGTAACTCTGGAGAGAAATGTAGGTCCCCTAAGCACCAGTCCCTGATTGCTGGTAGACTTTTACCACTCCCACATATACCCCCTTCCACAGCAAACAGCTATCGCAGATGCAAACTCTATCCATGAGGACAAAACAGCCTTATGTTCTATTTTACCTTACTACATCCAACAAAAAAGTTTGCCCTCCCCACCAAAGGCAACGTCTTGTTTTCTACCAAACTCCAATATATTTTTTTTCCCCAAAAAAACCTAATTGGCCTTACGCACAATATGCTTCCATCCAAAAGGTATCACCACCATCACTACTGATGCTCAACATCTATTTAAGCAGGAACTAGTTTTCATATTGTAATTTTAAAATCACTGCACATCTGAACATCCTTAGACATGTGTCAAGTATTACCTAGTCTTTAAAACATCTGTGTTATAATTCTCAACCTATAGACTGGCAAATCATACCATGAAGAGGTTATGTGGCTCGCCCCAGATCAATCTGAGCAAGTCTGTAGCAGAACAAGAGTCTGAATACAAGTGTCTTAACCATTACTCTCCTGCTTTGAACGAAAACTCTTCATCCCAAAAATGTGACTTTTCATTAAGTTCTGTGCTTGGATACAACAGTGTTAGGAACCTCAAGATAAGACATTGACACTAAAAAGTCAATACTTTCCTTTAATAACCCCTATTTTTGTAGGGCCAAAGCTGTTTTGTGTCCTTTGATACCTGTTTTTGTCTTTGTTAATAGCAGGACTCTATTTCCAGAGCAGAACGTGTTCCTGCTGACATCTTAGATGAAAGTGCACACTCAGACACACGCACACACAAAAGAAAAACCAGGCAAAGCCATACTAACTTCTGTAGAATTCAAAACAGGGCACCAGAGTAAGAGGCATGCAGAGTATTTTACCAAATGGGAAAGAATAAAGTCGATGGGAAGAGAGATATTGTTTTCCAGATTTTGGAAGAGTTTGCAGTAAGAGACATAAAGAGAGGCAGGAGAAGAAATTAGGTAGCTGTGATTATGCCTTATGCTCTCTCTTGCGCCATCAGTTAGCTGGGCTATTGGATAGGAACTTCTATCCTTCTTTCCTGGAAATACTGCAGTGTACTGCTTTCATGTTTTGTCAATCTCTTTCTTAGTCAGTTTTTGCCTAACCCTTGTTCAACTAAGAAAACAGAAGCCTTTCTCAAAAAAGATAGTTAATTACAGAGGTAGATGGATCTCAGAAACTTAGAAGACTTTAATGAAGAGCTGTGATCCAGCTCCATTTTTTGACCTGTCGCTGATCTCTTTTCCGTGATGTATTAACTAACAGTTGGGCCACTGTGGTCGGGCATATCATGGTCAAGACATTGACTGGAAAGTGATTTTATTCATACCAACAGCTACCTATCATTTACTAGCACACACACTGTTATTTTCCATCCTCTTTCCAAATTGCAGCAAAGCAGGAATGAATCCCTCCCTATTCATGATCCCGTGTCTACAGAGCAGTATTTGCTCAGCTACCAGGAGAAAGGATGGAACACAAAGCACCAAGGAATCTTGGAAATACCTCTGCTTAGCTGTCACCAATCCTCCAGCACAGAGGCATCACAAGCATGGCTTTCCCAGTTGGGTGGTTTATCCTGTCAGATGGGACATGAAGTCAAACAGCATCTTTCACCTTTAGCTTTCTTACCTCAGTACACTAGCTTCAAGTCTTGTATTGAAAAGAGCCAGTGAGGGAGGTCAGGAGAACAGGGGATGCTTGTTCATTCCTTTAATCTGGGGAGATGATTTGCTGTTTCTCTCTCCAAACCCATGCACTCCAAACCCATGCATTCTAATCACCTCAAGATCCTAATATTCACAGTACCAGCTTACTCACTGAACTGATCAGAAGAAGTATCTGTCTTGCCAGGAGAAGCAACAGTTACTTACTGTTACACTGCAAACAAAGAATTAAAACATTTTTGACACGTGCATTGATAATGTCAAGTGCCCCAACCCAGAAAAGGAGAGGGGCTTAAAGAACAAAAATGCTTCAGAGTTACTACTGCTAGAGAACATGCCCACTGTGGGCTAGGCAGTGAAGATGGAAGGTAATTTTTCCAAGTCTGTGATGGAAATAGGAACTTAAATGCATACAAGATAACTTATTTCCCGGCAACAGCAATGGGGTGACTGCAGTGGCCAAGACTTTACAGTTTGAATACTATAATGTGACAAAAAATGTGGGTAAGTGTGTGATTTCCTCTTAGCTGGGTTCTCTGACTAGATAATGGGATCCTTTTGGAAAGTGATATAGACAGCTATAAAGAAGCAAAGCAGTGAAAGGACTTTCCATTCAGAGTGTAAAGGATGAAGAAAACAGGGGATTAAAGACCTTCCTTTCCCTGCAGGAACCTCCATCTGGCCTCATTTGAGCACAGTCAATAGAAGACTATTGACTTCACCAGGTCAGCCAGGCCAGATAGAAACAAGCTCACCAACAGTGGATCTATGCAAAAGTATTTAACAATGAGATGAACCTGCAGGTCCCAAGTGACCTTAGGAAACCTGATGCATGACAGTCTGGAAAAAGCAGAGATCATTAGATGATCAAGACTGCTCTCCTGGTTACCTTCTCCAGCCACAGAATATTCCAGTTTCTAACAACAAGGGGCTACAGGTTTTGACTAGAGCCAGACATGACAAAAAGACAGCTTCCTTTTGACATGCTGTGTCAGCAGCACAACTGCAAGTCTCCTCTGCTCTGGATTGCCAAACAGCTTGGTTATGTACACAACCATTTTGAAGAATTGTTCTGTACTAACTTTAGTGTTTTAAAAACAATACAGATTTTTTCCACAACTTCCTCTTGAGTTTATTACTTGAACACATTTATTTCACTTTCTGGACAAGAGCAAATTGGTGTGACATAGTATTTGATTAGACAGATTTGCCAACAAACCCTATACCAAGCTCCTTAACATACTTTTAACTTCCAAGTTCCATCAACTGTATCTCATTCAGATACCTACAGTAAAATGTGTTAGGAAATTGCTGCTCTATCTACAAGTCATTAACATTCAAAAACTGTGCCTACAGACCATGAATGATCATGGTTTTGTGGTACACTTTCAAACAAGAAATCGAAAAAGAACTAGACAAACAATCTTTGCCTATACCACAAAACATCATTTGGAAGAGGCTGGACAACTCAGGGCCATATAAACATGTCTGCTTTCTTTAGCTACACAATATATGCACATACAGTAAGTATATCAAGAGGGTAGCCAGTCACAAGGCAACAGATGCTGGTTACCAGAAAAAAAGCTTTTCTATGCTAAGAAAAGGAGAGGCTTCACTAGCTCAGTCCTACTTCTGTTATGCAGCCCTGTGCACCCCAAAAAATGGCAATCTCTGTCATGTGTGGAAATAGAAGTCCCTGGATGTCTTTGAAAAGGTCTTATGGACGTGACTTTCGAGTCTATAAGTTTCTCAGAGATCCAGGCACAGACACAGTTGTGGGCAGCAATAAAGCCTCCTTCTGATGGATCTGAACATGCGTCACTGGATTTCAGCAAAAATGCCTTCATCCTTCAAAGCCATGTGTTGCCAGCTTCACCGTTCCTGTGGCAGTATTAGAAAAAATTACTCTTCAGTATCACAGAATCATAGAATGGCTTGGTTTGGAAGGAACCTTAAAGATCATCCAGTCCGAACCCCCTGCCATGGGCAGGGACACCTTCCACTAGATCAGGTTGCTCAAAGCCCCATCCAACCTGGCCTTGAACACTGCCAGGGAGGGGTCAGCCACAGCTTCTCTGGGCAACCTGTGCCAGTGTCTCACCACCCTCACAATAAAGAATTTCTTCCTAATACTCAATCTAAACCTATCTTCTTTCAGTTTGAACCCATTTCCCCTCATTCTATCACTACATGACCTTGTATAAAGTCCCTCTCCAGCTTTCCTGTAGCCCCTTCAGGTACTGGAAGGCTGCTATGAGGTCTCCCCAGAGCCTTCTCTTCTCCAGGCTGAACAACCCCAAATCTCTCAGCCTATCTTCATAGGAGAGGTGGTCCAAGCCCTGTGAGCATCTTCATGGCCCTCTTCTGGGCTCACTCCAACAGCTCCAAGTCCTTCTTATGCTGAAGGCCCCAGAACCAGACACAGTACTCCAGATGGGGTCTCATGAGAATGGAGTAGAGGGGGAGAATCACCGCCCTCAACCTGCTGGTCACATTTCTTTTCATGTAGCCCAGGATACCGCTGGCTTTCTGGGCTGCAAACACACACTGTCTCATGTTGAGCTTTTCATCAACCAACACCCCCAAGTCCTCAGGGCTATTCTCACTCCATTCTCCATTCATTGTTAACGCAAACTCAAATCTCGGTCCCACCTTGTCTGAGGGTGTCTTTGGTACTGCAGCCTCCTAACAGTAGGTCCCCTTGGTCTCCACAGTGCTTACAAAGGAAAATCCAGGTTTGATCTTTTTCTAATCTCTTGAACACCTTTATTTTAGCGATGAACAAAGATTACTGATGCATCCCCTCTCTACTCCTCAGTTGAACATAAGTTAAATATTTACAGTCACCTGAACTCAGTAGTACTCAACTCATCTTTTAGAACTTGCCTCTCAACATTTGGCAGTATTTCATAACTCAGATGGGTCAGCAACTCAGCAAGGGGTAGGCTTTTATGACATAACTTCCAGAAGTTCTTGCTACCAGATTAGCCCTAGGAACCATACAGCCTGGGGACAGCACTTCTCTTTCTTCTGCTTTTTCAGAGTACCAAGAAGTTAGACAGAAGCAGGACAGAAGGAGGATAGTAGGAGAGAAAGACTGTCACTGCTTCAGATACAGAGGTCTGCCAAAAAGCCAATGATATGGCACCCAGGAGGGCCCTGCCTTGCTTCTGAGGGAGAAGATAACAGGGAAGACTATCTTGAGAGACTGCTTTGTTTCCAGGGGCTCATTTCATGAGGAGAGTCATTAAACTGAGTGGTCAAGCAGGATGGTTAAAACAAACAAAAAACATAGGTCATCAGCCTTTATTAGTCAGGAAACATTTGGGTTGAATCAGCCCACTTGGCATTATAACCATAGGCATGGCAGCTGCATTCCACCTGGCTGGACTAGTGCTGCTTCCAAAGGCACTATGGGGACCATCACTGGCCTGCAACACAATACGAGGCTGTGCTAGTACACATCACACAGGATACCTGACCAGCTCTGTAAGGAGATTCAGAACATGCCTTGCATGTCCTACTGCCCACGAGGTGTGTTCTGCCTGTGGAGGCAGTGCTAATACATCCATAAGTACAGAATATTTATGCATAGACAAACCTAGGTAACACCCATTAGATGAGCAATAAATATCTCCAGGGGTTGCACTAGGATAGAAACCAGGCACCTTTGGATTTGATTATACACTTGCTATGTAAGGACCACTTTTTTTTTTTTGAGCTGCTACAGTTCATATATATGAAGTACAAGAGCACCAATATAAGCCCTAAATATTTGGCAGGCTTTCAAATGCCCTTTAATGAGATGTTGTAGGTCAGCTGAACAGACAAGTGAGAGCCTGCACTCCTAACTTAAGTTCCCAAACTTTTACCTACACACTGTGGGTCAAAGGATAAATACCCAGATGTGTCAGTGATCAGCTCTTCCAACAGTAAAACATATCCAAAAAAGTGCAGTGCCTTAAAGTGGAGTAAGAGTTATTAAATGTTTGTGGAAAGTCCATGAGCATCACATGTGTCCAGTGTTCTCAAGCAAGGGTCAATGCTGCCTGCAATACCCAGGGAGGTGCCCTGTAGAGGTTTGTCAGAATAAGGCGCAGTGCAGCCTGGTAGAACCAGTAAACTGTAGCTTCACCTGCACTGCTATACTATTTCACCACAGCCAAAACTCAACACAATATAAATACCCCCCAAATCCCTCTCTCTAAAAGAAGAAATTGTTTCTCCAAAAATAGGAAGAGAAGCTGGGTCATCAGATGAGGGTGAAATTGGTTTAAAAGCCATTAAGAAGCAAGCCACCCAGGCATTCAGGAGCAATCACAGCTGCCTGGGTTGATCAGGAGAGACAGAGGAAATTATTTATTTATGGACTTGCTGCTCTCCCTGAGCGGGTGTCTCCACAGGGGAAGCTTTAAGAGGAGTGGGGAGCAGGAGGCAGGTACTGTTTGGAATCCTCCAGAGGTTTTCCTGGCCCAAGCCTCAGGACAGTTAAACACAGTTCATGTCCAAAGCATCCAGGAGCCATCAACTTGTCTTTCTCAGAGAAGGAAAGGCCAAAAAGAGCATGACACAGGCCTCTGCTGGGATGAAGCACATGGAGACCCCCAGGCACCCAAATTGCCATGCAAGCTTTGCACAGCGCACAGTAAGATCCCTTCAGAGCGATAGCACTTGAGTACACAGTCGTTTCTCTCTTCTTGTGGTTCAGCTGCTTCCCTTTAAACACAGATCAAGTGTCTCTAGGGACTCAGCAAGTGTTTAACAGACCTGCCTGATGGAAGGACCTCCAATGAGAAAACCAAGACCTGAAACTCCCAATAGACATCTTCAATTCAATCCACAGCTGATAAAGCAACCCTGAAGTTACAAGCAACCAGATCCTAACTGCACAGAAAGCATGTCAGCCTAGTCTGTATCCAGAACTCATCTAAACATCCTAAACTTAAGGAGGAGAGAAGGACTGGCAGATTAAGCAGGAGGAAATGCGTGAATTGAAAAAGCATAGAAATACAGGATTCTTGATATTATACAAAGAATTCCTTTTCAATATACAGTACTGTCTTTCCTGATGCAATTTCTTATTGTTTCCCCAAATTGGAGGATGAAGAGGAGTTATTCCCCAAAATCAGAGTTCCCTTCAATATTCAAAGTTGACCCTTCACCACTAACTAAAAAAGAGCTGTAGAGACCGAGACAGACAGATATGGCAACTATCTAACCTCTTGTTCTGGGTTTGGTCAGAGGGCCGCAAAGGGGAACCAGGGCTTGGAAACTATCAAACACCACCAGAATTTTTTGCTGGAAGATGCTGCAGAAACGTAGTGTTACAAAAGGGTCACTGGTAGGGACTGAGCAGATTATGTGAGTGGTATGGCCTGTGTCTCCCTGCAGTTCATAACTGATGAGGTGCCAGAGATTGAGATGAAAAGGGCAGGAGCAGACAGTGAGCTACTGCTTTAGACACAACTCATTCAACATTCCCAGTTCATTCCTGCTCCACCTCTGCTAGTATATAATGCATTACTCCCCAGCAATTATATTCTTCCTTAATTCTGGTCTCAAATCAGTACCTTGTTTTGTGCCATTAAAGCTACTGCAAAATGAGTTGTTAGCAAAATAACTCTTTAATGCATAAATTGCTTTGGGGAACCTTTGAAAAGGAAAGGACTGAAGAACAAGAGAATATCATCTTCATCGAGATCAGAGATCCAAGGTAGCCTCAACATCAAAAAGGCACAAAGTCTAACAGGGAGAGTGTTTCTGTGAGTCCTGAGACTGCCTCCTTCCCAGTCTGCTCCTTCCCACACATAACAAAGTGATTTCTGCTACTTGTAAATATATAAAACCAGGTTTGTTCTCCCAGACTATGTTCCCCCAAACAAAGGGCAGTATAAAAAGGATCCATTTTCCACTCACTGAAAGAGGTCTTATTTGATCTCTCGAAGGAAACTTCCTTCATTCCCCTTTCAGAGACAGGTTACATTTTTAGGGTTTATGTGACCTTTTTTTCTCATTCTGGGAATAACATCATTAAGCACTGATAGCTACTTAGCCCTGACAGGGGACTGCTCCAGAGAGGGTTGTATCCCCCAGGGAGCCAGAGCACAGACAACCCAGGGCTCTCTGGGGACCTGTTCTGCTTTGACCATTGACTTGTTGCTTGAAAATCTCTACAGGGCCAAACCAAATTCACTGTTAGTTCCTAAGTGCCAGGGTTATTCTTTTGTGTTCTTTAACGCACATTGTTTGGGAAATGCAATTCATCCCTTAATTTGCTAAATACAGCTTTAGGTTCTAAAATCCCCCAGAGTTTGCAGTGTCCTTTGCCCCTTCATGCTCATTTGCCTTTTTTATTTCCCTTCCAATTTGCTAAAAGAAAAAAAGTCCATTTTGATTCTGTTCCTGGCCAGTCAACCTTGCTTTCAGAGTCTGGCACACCAGCTTCCCTTGCCGCAATGGTCAGGTTACAAAAACAAAAGGAGAACATTTGCTTCCTTGTGAAACACTTCCTATTGAGATTTTTCAGTCACAATAATTCCTGTAGCATGCTCTGTGCTTTCAAAGAGTCTCAGTTTTGCAGAAATGCAAGACTTAGTCTGCACCCATTTACATGCATTTGACAGGTGGGAGGAGGCCTCTTCCTGCCAAGGTATGCTCTGCACAGATATCAAATCCCTCTGTACTGCTGGGCATAGGCTTCCCCCAATGGCATTCGGTATTAGTGATGCCCAGTGGTCACCTCCTCTCCTTGCAGGCTTTCTTTGCGTGAGAACGTTACTGCAGTATAATTCAAGGTACAATTTTAAGTAGATTA
Source organism: Aegotheles bennettii (assembly GCA_013398125.1). Classification (NCBI taxonomy): domain Eukaryota; kingdom Metazoa; phylum Chordata; class Aves; order Caprimulgiformes; family Aegothelidae; genus Aegotheles; species Aegotheles bennettii. Next base: position 180,346 of record VZRW01014204.1, read on the forward strand.
ACTTAAGCTGGTACAAAAGGCACTCATTACTGTTGAAACTAAACCTGTTTAGACATCTAATGAGCAAAACCAAAGCATCCTCCAACTGGCAGGAGAGCATCCACAGTTTGGATTTTCACTAGTTTAAATGGATTGTTTTAAAATCAATGCAATTTAAAGTGTAGAAAAGATCTCTGGACTAAGGAAACAGCAGCACTGGTAAAAGAAATGACTGCCTGTGCAAGGGTGCAACACCCGTTAACAACTACCACAAAGCAGCAGAGAGGAGAAGGGGCCGAGGAGATAGGGCCAGTTGCTTGCACACAGCTTGCTAAGAAATACTGCATTCAGATTGCCTACCTACAAGCACCCAAGAAACGGCATCCAGAAGTGACAGCCAGCTAAAGAAAGTTTCAGGGACATCCCAATATACTCAGGATCTTCCCCTGGCTGAAAAACACAAGGGAAAAAATACACAGGCGCACCTTCAGAGATGCAGAAGATTTTCTGACAATCAAACAGCATGTGTGTTACATAGAGGTGCAGGTGGCTTGGTCAACAGAGAATGCGTATTAGTTACAGTAAAGTGGACACTGCATAGAGCAAGGATCACATCTTGCAGCACTCCTGCCCTACATCCCTACCACCCAGGGCAGCCCGCAGAGCCTTGCTATCAAGAAAACCCTCTAAAAGATGCAAAAGTCTTTGCAGGAGGCTGAGGCCAGAATCCACTCCTGTCAAGCAGCTCTCCAGACCAGGATGTGACTGCGGCTGGCGAAACATGTTAGCTAATGAAGATTGAGTCAGGCAGGCAGAGACGATCCCCTCAGCCTGTTAATCCACTTAGGGAAGAAGAAGGGAAACCTGAGCTGAATTTCTGTGCTCCCTGAAAGGGGCTGTACTGTGCTGGCTTTAGCACCTAGGCAGAGCAAATCCAGGCAGAACTGGGCTTGGGAGAGCTCTGGGTGCAAGACTAGTGCTTTTGGGAGAGAGAAGCAAGAGCTGACGCAGGGAACAGCAGTCCCTAAGGAGAGAGCCCGGGCTGGATTTTGTGACCACTGGGAACTTACTGAAGCAAACTGAGCTTTACTTGCCCTCTCACCAGGAAAAAGCAAGAAGGGGTTGAATCTGAGTTTTGCCCAACAGCAGGGCAGAGAGAACACACACAGCTTTGCACCCTTTTCACAGGGCAAAAAGGCTTCCCAAGGTATCGACTCAGATTCCTGGTTTAGAAAGTCAGGAAGAACATTTGTGCCCCAAACACCCATCCTAACAGTGACAGAAAGCCAGCATTGCCTCCTGCCCAGTTTAACTGGCAGTTTGCAGGGATGATGGGTGGCAATTCCAGGAAATGTCAGATTATCCTTAACCACCAGAGGGTGCTCCCCATCTCAAAGACAGAGTCAATGTCACAAATGCACCTAGACAGCTAGAGGAGCCTTTATTTTCAGCAAACGTGGAATCTGAGCAAGGGAAAAATTAGAAAATTAATAATAAATAATAATTAACGAATCTGATTCTGTGTGTCACCTCAGTTTCCCCATCCCTCCTGGTTAGGCAAGGTAAGTCCCTATGTACCATTTGTCTTGGTGTCCTGCTCAATCAGGTGATTTTCCTCACATTGGAGGTTAAATCACTTTTATTCTTTTTTTCCTAGATAATGGATCCAGAGCAGCAAATAAACATTTTCTTCTTGGCGGGTCTGTAAGAAATGAGGCTCTGACCTGCCTGCCCCTGAGCACAGTTAGGATCACACCCTCCGGTCCCACGCAGTTTTTGTGATGCCAAGGCCTGACCTTCCCCCCTGCACTGCCCACAGTGGTGTGGGAGTCACTAGCCCGTGTGTTCAGGTTCATTTTTCCCCACTCTGTCCTAAGCTGGTTTTCCAGAGGGCAGGGTGCCTGTTGTGCAGAGTTGCCTCAGAATGGTGTTTTCAAAACATCAGTTTTGGGGCACTAACAGTACTTAGCTCTGTCAATAAGACACCTGTAGGGAAAGCCTGTTCACTTTGGTAGTGCAGTGACCCCACAGCCTCTCTTCCTTCTCTCATTGAAGCGAAGCAGAGGCATGAGCCTGAGGTGGCACACACAGGAGCTGTGTACCTGGCAGCATGCCACCTTGTGCCTCGGCTTCCCGTTTTGTATAGGGTAGAAGTAATACCCCAGAGCTGCACCATATGCGGAGAGCAGAGCAGTTGGGATTAAATCATAATGGTTATATCGCTCCCTGAGATTCAGAAAAGAAAGTGTTTAAAGCATGCCAAGTAAAATCAGGTGCCTATGCAAAACAGACTAACTCTGCTGACGTGTCTGGCATAACATCTGTTTGTCCCAGCCCCAGCTTGCTTTGATAGTCCAGGTCTGCATATCCCATGGGGAAACCAGCTCTCATTGATGGCTCCCACCCAGCACACGTGCTGCATCTTGCTGTCTGACCACTACAAGAACAGATTGTTGTATTTTTTTAATTGCCTTTTCCTCTCTCCTTTGGCCAGTAGTGCCAGGCCCTGCCTGAGGGGATTTTTGTCAGAGTTGCTGCTCTTAAGTACCCTGGCACCACTTTTTGTTCTGTCCTCTTAAAACCATACATTTGTCTGATGAAACTGTTAAAACCGAGCAGTTAAACCACTGCACAAAGGACACCCATTCAGTGTCTTACACAGATTAAAACATGTTTGATAGGTTTGGCTTACTTCATTTTTAGAATAAACCATTATCTGAAGCACACATGGGAACCAGTGCTTTCCAATTGTCAACTGGCCAACAGTGATACTAGTCATCCTTGAGAGAGGCATCACATTCTACAGCCTAAATATGTCAATGAATTCTTCCAGTATTTGAAATTGTGAATGGGGAAGAGATGGGGAAAATGTAAGAGAAAGGACTTTATGCTATGTTTCTTAGTCATTTGCAATAGACAATTCTACTTTCGACAAACAAAATGCCAGAGGGTTGTGTCACAGCTTCACTTCTTGTACTATTCATAACATTCTCCTTTGGAATTACAGCAAATGCCAGACGTGCTGTGGAGGGGTTAAGCAGTATTAGGTTTGGACATTGATCATCCCGTCACCATTAACACTCAACTTCTCAACTCGATAGATTTTAATGCTACTCCATTAGCATTACAGTCATTATATATTTGTTCCTAAACATGCACGTAATCTGTCATCAGAAGTGTGGTTATTTAAAATCAGGTATTTTGAGCATTACATTTCTGCATATTTTCACTAGGAGCTTAAGCCTTGTCATTCTTCCTCCACCCATTCCAGCAAAGACTTTTAAAGTAATTTCATAGCTCTAGTGACATCCTCCTTTCTTGCATATTGCTGCGTGGGAAAATTACCGGGAGTTTTATTGTTTCAATTACTGCTAGTGGGTTATAAGATCTCAAATATCCCCAGTTCCTCCACTGTTAAGAACAGCAACATCTGGGTGTCAGTTTTGCTCATGACAGCAAATTACAGGGTCAGATCTGCCTTTCTCACTCACAAAAATCTGCACCTCAGTGGAGGTTTCAACCTGTGGAATACATAATATAGCAGATGAGCAGGTCTTCACTACCTGCAATTAGCTGATTTGCAACTACGTGAAATAGCAACACTTAATCCAAATGTAGAGGCCAGCACAACACCATCTTACAGCACATAAATCTGCAAAGTATGACAGGATCTGTGAAACAAAGACAAGCAGAAAACTATATGTTAAATAGGGCAGACTACAAATTAATTCAAGAATTAGGAAATGCCAAAATTGTGTTAATTTGTGAGAAATACTCTTAGCCCTCATGTACACATACATTCTTTTATAGCCCTTAATTACACGATCATATTTTTTCCACACTACCCCATCTCAGACAGCACTCAGAAGGGATTGTTCCTATGTAATGAGCAGCTATTTGAGATGCTGGTTCCTGCTCATTGTTCAGTGTGTGGCCCCAGGCCTTATTTACCGCACATTATTCAAACCTGGCTCTAGAGATTTATGAATTTCCTTATGTGTTTTTCTATGGGCTTGTCATTATACTGTCCAAAAGCTTCACCAGCCCAAGATCATTTATTTTCACATACCTCCATGAGAGGAGGGGGTATTTTTATTCCCAGTTTATGGGTGAATAAATGAAGACCATATTAAAAGGTATTTGCTAATCCTGGGTGCTGAGTCTGAGACACCAACAGCCTGACTGATCTGTGCTTGTATAGCACTTTGGGTTCAGTAGATTCCTATTCACTTCATTTGCAGCTGTAAGCGCTCAGTGTTTCCGTAAAGCAGGTCCTTTGGGATCAGAAAGGTCCCTTATAAAATAAGGAACACGCAGTTAAACAACCACTGGCGCAACAGCTGCTTCAAAAAACCTGAAATCTATCATACAGAAATGGTCACAGAAAAAAAGTCAACTGTCAGGTCAGAATTTCACTGCTTCAGCTATAAAAGCTTCCCGTTCTCGTCTGCAGTCCCTTGTCTCACTCAGTACACACCTGACAAATGAGACAGGGGTCCTACAGATGGTCTCTTTCACTGTGCAACTCTGATTTATCTCAGAGCAGGTACATCACATGCAGTGAATGTGGCAGGGGTCCTGTGGAAGAAACAACACACAGTGACATAGCTAAAACATGAGTTGTATGAGACACATAGTGGGGTAGACAGAAGTGCACACAGAGAATAACTGGTCTTTCCCCAGCTTCCAGTTCTTACATTAGCACCCTTCAAAGTGCCCTTTTCACAGTTTGTTGTTTCTTTTACAGTGAACAAATCCCCTCATGAAGCATCACAATGACACTTTTGTGGATTATCAGAAGAGATGAATCCATCATGTGGACCACTACAATCAAGGTAATGGAGTAAATGGCCTGCAAGTGTAGATCATCCTTCTTTGTGAAGACTAACATGAGGAGCATGAAACACTGGGTGAATTTCAGACACTGAACGACAGCTGAGGAATAAGGATTCAGAGGCTCTTCCAACCATTCAAACCAAGTCATGCCTCTTGCTCTCTCTCCTCTCCAGACCAAACCAGCCCACTTTTTTCTCTTCACTGCCTTTGCCTTCTCACCCCATCCCATTCCTTTGCTCTCATCTCATCCCTTCAGACCCATTCCCCCACACTCCACAGCCTCAGCCTCCTGTTCAACAGCTACTTATAACTATTTGCTTTCCCTCCTCCCCTTTTTGCCCAGCTCTCCTTGCCCTGTCTTTCCATTACTGGTTGGTAGCCTCGCTTACTGATACCACATCTGCCCTGACACAGCTGCAGCTGTCCCTGTAGCCTGGCTTCAACACACAAGTTGATCTAGAGCTTTGCAAAGAGGAATCTTCTTGATTTGTTTTTAAATGGAAGGAAGGTATAATTCAAGAACATAGCATACTCCCTACATTTTCTTTAAAAAAATAATTTAAAATTGATGGTTTTAATAAAAATTTCCACAAAACAAGTCTATCAGAGGCATAGAAAATGTTTACAGCAATGACAAAATCTTGGTAGTGATATGAACAACTGAAACTAAATTTTACAAGAATCACTAGTAAAAGTTGGTGCTACTAGTATGTTGTACATGGCAGTAAAAATTTAGACAAAAAGATAAAAATTAAAGAAGTTGGTTAAGCAAGAAAGTGTGTTGCTGCTGTCTTTTTTGAAGACTTCTCATGGTAGTGTACATTTGGTACATTTGGATGGCAGAACTTTGAAAGAAAGTGGAGTGCTTGTACTCCTTCATACACTCCCATGGTGGCTTATAGATGCTAGTGCTAATTTGATATACATACCTGCACTTACCTCAAGCTTGCATCAGCTGGACACAGGACTATACATGCCTTAACATTTTACAGAGTCATAGAATACAGGGCTAGGACCAGATCAGGTTGTTGGTGCCTCCTTCCATCCTAATGGAGGATCAGCTATAGCAGCATTATTTTTGACAGATGTTTTCCAGCCTGTCCTGAAAAAAATTCAGCCCTTCTCAGACGGTCTGTTCTGATGTTCCTGCATCGTTGCCAATACAAGTTCGTACCATCAAGCTGAAATCTCTCACGTTGCAATCAAAGCCCATTTACTTACAGCTCTATCAAAAATGGACATAGCAAATGGCTTAATCAATTCCTCCTGGACAAAGCCTCTTATTATTTGAAGACATATTCCCCAGATCTTGCCTAATATCTAGATTTCCATGACAGAAATATTAACCTGCCTAACAGAATCACATTTGCACCTCAGTCCCTCTAACTTCATTCCTGGCTCTCCAAGCTTGTCACTTGGAAGGTCACAGATTTTTTATGAACATGTACAACAAGGAACAAGGTTGCAACTAGTAGGCTGGCTTACGGAAGGCAAACCAAACTTCCCTTCACTTCTAGGGAACTCCAATTGATTCAGTAGTAAAGCGTCACTGCGGTTACAAAAAAGAGCGTTAGCCCTTCACTAAGGGAAATCTCCCATCTGGGTTCAGTTTCTTGTGTGCTTTCAAAATCTTGAGCTGAAATTTTGGGAAACTTGAGAAAATATCTTCTGATAAATGAGAGCTATCATCTATTATATTCACTACAGTAATGAAAGCTATCATCTATTCACTACATTACTAGCTAGAGCAGCAAAATTTCTTAGCTGTTCCTTGATGAAGCTGAGAGCTGTGCCCATGGTCCTGACTTCAAGTGCTGTGCCTTCAGCACAAACCAAACTTTTCTCACTGACAAGCAATGAAGACCTGTCAGATTTCATATGAAACAGCTCCCAGGAAACTGGAAGTCCGCATCCTTGGTGCATGTGGGTATAAGAGTGTACAAAATGGCCAGAGAGTTGTAACTTGTAATGTCATAAAGTTAAAAGCGTGGGACTTAATATTATGTGGATAACACAGATTTGATTCCAGTGTTACAAACTGTGAACTCCCAGGGAAGCCAGGACTCATTCTGTGCAGAGAGGAAACAGAGAGCCCTTCTTTACCATAGGTGTTGTAATGGGGGAAGGCAAACTGACAACTCAAAGGCACGTGCAAATGCTCTGTACTGTGTGTTTGCACAACTGCGTGAGAGTGTATCCCTTGGTGATGTTATTCACAGGCCCTGGTCGGCAGTAAATAAGACAGTGGAGCTTGATTCATGAGGGATGACAGGAAATCTATAATCTGTGGGCTCTATAATCTGCTCGCTACTGCGTAGCAAAATGAAAGAACAACAGTCCAATTACCCAGTCCTTGCTGATCCCAAGCACACAGATCTTGTTCTGCTTAGAGCAGTGGGAGTTTGTTGGCATCAAGGGAAAGCAAGCTCTGGCACAGACTGTCTTCCGCACTAGGATGGCAACAGTATTTTGGAAGCACCAGACTACCTTATAATGGATACAAACACAGCCGAGACTGTGACATGAACTTCAGAGCAAATTTCTGGAGAGCGACAGGCTGCTGAACTCAGTTCACCAAAACACAACTCATGTGGACATCAATTGCTGCAGGCATCCCATGTCCCAGAGGACTGGCTGAGCCAGTGATCCACCATGGCCCAGCCACTTGGTTCAGTGTGGACTGTGAACACCATTCCCCTGTGATAGCACAAAACCAATCAGGAGGCAGCTCCACAAAACTAAAACCAGGCTGGTGGTCTAGCAGGACATAGCACCTGGATTACAAACGGTGTTCAAAAAAACACATTAAGGGGGAGGGGACAAAAGCTGGAGGGAGATGTGGATTCTGGGGCCAAACAGAAGAGAGATGGCTGAAGATATGATTCACACCAGGTAGAGAGCTGGCCCATGAGAGAACAGGGAGGAAGTCTGTGACAGCAGCAGCCACAGAGCAGAATGCTCTCATACCACCAATGCTGAGGACACATGGCAAGACAGAAGAAGGTTTCTTTTGGACAAAACAGCAATGGTGGCTATGGGAGGACGGAGGGCTGCCAATTTCAGATGGAAGGAGAAGGAAATCATTTTCCTTCCTACTGTGCAGTGTCAGAAAACCCACAGGACTGCCCAAGGCTGGGAAGGCACAGGGCAGCTCAGCTGAGGATCCTGGCAGCTTAAAGGAGACAGTTCTCTCATTTGCCTTTAACCAAACTTATACTTTTCATTCCTTGCATCTCTGGCCCTTTCCACTTAACACCTTTCAGTATCTTCTGCCTTCTAGGAAAGGGCAAGGGGAATCTTTCTCACTCTGGCAACAGGTAAACAAGCATGGCAGAACTGGGAGGGGGAAACAATGCCCACTCAATCCCTAGCAAAGGCCTTCTTTGCTGAGCACACACCCTGGGGACTGCAGTCCTTTCTCTGCTTCCCCCTACAACCATCTCTGCTGCCACCTCCCCTCCCTTGTTATCTGTCAGTAAACAGTAATTAAAGATGTGGCCTGCTTGATAAAGCTCCCGCCTGCCCTCACACGGTGCTGCCCTCTCGGACGTGTCTAATTAAAATCCTGATGAGAAGATGAAGAAATCCCAGCAGCTGGGAGTCTGCCGACTCTCTCTGCACTCGGCCTCTTCATTACCGACGATGAGGCAGAGAGATATAAAAGACCCCAGGAAACACTCCGACAGACCAATCGATAGAGCCTTTTGTGGGATGTGACGGACCGCTCGGGTCTGCCTTTTGAACTGCGTGGATAATGAGGATGCTGGAGCGTGGCTCACTGCATGGGGCTGATGGGGCTGGACTCCCCCACTAGTCCTACTACACTACTGTTCCCAGGAATAGCACCCAGGGCCCCTGCAGCTTGCTTGGCAGCCACTCATACCCTATAGTGAATTCACACGGTTATATTAACTGGGGCACTTGTCCGTCCCCCACCAACCCAAGCTCCAGAAATCATTGCTTGCAGTGCCGGAATACTGTCAAACCTCCAACCACTCCATCATTTCTATGCAAACACAGAGCATGCATGTGTGTACATACACTGCAAAATACTGAGAACCAGCAAAAACCTTCCCTAAATGAAACCAACCCCACACATGATGTGCACGCTGTTGTGTTTACATGGACACTTATTCATGGGAACGGTGTGTTTTCACTGCACTCCAGGATTTTGTGCTAAGGTGAAGTCCTTGATACGCACAAAATGAAACAGCAAAGGTTTACATGAAGTGCACAGCAAAATCATCATCGTGAATCACCCTAACTATATTTAGATACATTCCACTTCATGAAAATGCATCCACTAAATGGATTTATTCTTGCGTTTTTTTCTAGTATGAGATCAGCTTTACATGGAAACAAGCCCATTTTTGCTGGCAAACTTGTTTATCCAAAACACCAGAGATTTCATTGCTCTTAGATTCAAGATGAAAGAAATAGTGAAGAGAAGGAAGTAGATCTATACTTTCTTAAGTTTGAAAGTGCATCTCAGGCATCTGACTCCATGTCCCTTTTGAGCAAGCCTGCAAGAGTCACCCTGGGAATTAGGATCATGCCCAAGACTGGGAATGCATACATGGTTTTAAATACAAGTGCACTGTGTATGTGCATGAGGGAAATGCATGTTCCACGTGTGGAATCAATGAAAGAGTGAGCTTTTATCCGTCTGAGTTCACACCTCCTGCTTCTCGAACCACTACTGATCATGCAACCAGCATCAGTCCAGCAGTAGCTGGTGCTCTTTTCAGAGTCCTAGCTAGGTCCTTAGGACCTACTTTACTTAATAAAGACTCAGTTGTCTTCTTTCCCACTCCCCCAAATTTAATTACTTTTCCAGACCACATGGACTGAAAAAAAGTTTGAAAAAATATGTTTCTAAAAGTCACATACAATAAAAACATATCTATATTTCTTATTTTCCAAACTGCCATAATCCTGCTTCACTGTCCCCTTTGTCAGCCTAGGCCCAAAGAGAAAGTAAGTAACAAATCATTCCTGGATTTGGAAGTAAAACTTGCCAAAAAAACCAAACCATCTCAAAACAAATATTCTATAACAAAATACAATCAGTAACAGCAAGAAGAAGTCAACCAAATGCAGAAGCAATGGAGTCAGTGGTGAAAAGCTCAGGAGTGCTACTGAGAAGGGACTTTGAAGAGTCCCTTGGAAAAGATGAGTGAAGAAGGGCAGCAGAGGGGAGGTCCTGATGGAAATGGTGGCCCTATTGCTCAGAAGTTCACAGCCTCTCTTGGCCCTGCAGCCTCCCTTGGCAAGAGCTGCTGTTGTGCAGAACGAGGCAGCAGCACAAGGATGCACAGATCTCTCCATGCAATCCCTGCCTGTCCCAGTACCTGTACTTGATGGAATGACACATTGCTGCGGCAGCTAATAAATAGAAGTAATTTGATTAGCTTTCCCTAACTAGCGATAAGATCCTGACAAACCCTTTTTAATGCGTTTCTGGAGCAGGATGAAATTGTTTCATTTGGCGAGCAGGGCCCCACGGGAGTTGCCTCCAAGCTCCTTTAGTGAGAGGTAAAAATATGCCAATCATTAATGAGGGGAGAATTACTGAGACTTTAATGCAATCAGAAAAGAGGAGCCCTGAGGCAGCTGGGGAATAAAACCTGCCCTTAAATCAGAGGCAGGCAGCTGGAGCATGGAAATAAAGGCATACACAAGCATGTACATGCACACACGTATACCTACCTCACACATACAGATCATGCAGAGCTGCTGTAAATACACTGGGAGTTTTGCCTGGGCAACAAACACCTATCTTGGCAAACAGTACCTATCTTCCCCAAAAAACATTTGTAAAACCACAGCAAGCTATATCCATTTGACAGCCCCCTCACCCTGCCAGGAGGGGACCACTGCCCATTCAGTCCCCACTCCTTCACACACATATGCATACACAGAATTGCAGTTTTCAACATTTCAAATCAAAGTCTTTTGTGAAGGAAGCATATCAGCTGCTTGGGTGTCAAGCGGCAGCAGCGAGGCAGCTTTGCCAAGCAGAAAGGTGCCTCGCTCAGGGCCAGGCTTGCTGTGTGAACACAACATGTACAAACCCCTCACTCTGTCCTCCAACCATGGCACTTATGCCAGAGGCAGCATCTACTGTGGATGTTGAAAGGCAACTCCTCCCCTCCTCTCCCCATTCACTCCTCAGCAGGTTCAGTGAATTCCCTTCCTCAGGTGAAACAGCTCTTCCACGAATGATGTAACTTTTATTCCTAAGCAAAACAGAAGTCTTTAAGCTGCAAGCATTTTCTCTGGCACTGCAGCAGGCAAGAGCTGGGGCACATACAAGTGGTCCAGCTGGTTCCAATTTTCCAGGTGTCTGTGTTCTTTCAGGAATGACTTCTCTGACAGAAAGCATCCCATGTTTCTGCAGTGATGGTCTAACCCCAGCCAGCACAATACAGATGGCTACATTGGCACAGACCATCCCAGAGAACATTAGCTCCCAGTTTAATGGAATAAAAACCAGAACAAGAGTTTTCTCATGTGTCTGTTCCAGATTCCTCACCATGTTTACTTGAAAATAATGATCAAGAGTACTGGGATATCAAACACCAGCCACCTTTCCTCTGTCAGATACACAAAACACAATGCTACAAAGGCCAGGCATGCAGTACTTCAGCCCTTTTCCCTAGTTTGGGTTACCACTAACATGTAGGGGAGCAACTGAATGGTTGCTGAGTTCTGCTGAGAACTCCAAAAGGAACGTCAGTACTTACTTCTGGCCTTCATATACTCTTGTGGGATTTGGAGACAAGTATTTCTTCCTCCTAGAACTCCTGCACTATAGTGCCAGAGTATCTGCAGCACCCCTGCCCTCTGCTTGACAGAATGACTGTCCTGCTTAGCGTGCACTGTAAGTCCTGTATTGAGAAAGCTAAGCTACTGCTTCTTCTGTCACAGAGATGTATCAGACAGCTCTGCCACAAAAAGGCTGTCCTCCTGCAGCATATTCTCACATACACTAGATAACTGTGGGACTAAAACTCTGGTGTAAGTGACTACTAACCATTTAACCCTACAGACAAAGCAGTTACATAGTCACCAAGACAGAGTAAAACATGAAGCACAAGTAGAAAGGGACCTGTCCTAAGACAAAGAGCTTGAAGCTTAGCGGGTAAGTTGGGATACATAGCTGACATGTTCTCAAATGTGTATCAAGTACAGAGCTGCACATCCTGCTGTTAAATGATCACAGAATACTCTAAAGGCAAGAGGGACTTCATGTCCCTCAACAGCAACCCCTACTGGCTGCTTGAACCATTTGTTGATGTGCTCCCAAAAAAGTACAGCAGAGCTCTCTGTGGCTGAAAGTTCAGAATGAAAATCACCTCAGAGGGTAAAGAAAACCTCCAGAGTTCTCCCAAATTCTCTCAAACTTTGTGTCTCTAAGACTGAAAGGGTCAAAGGAGTCTTGCTGTTGGGCATACCACTCAGCCAGACTGCACGCCCTCGAAAATAAAGAGAAATCACCTGCCAGAAACACAAACAAGTGAGAAGACCCTACCACAGAAACCATCAAGACTGTAAAACCTAGCTAGCAGGAAATTCAACATGGCTACAGCACAATGCTCTCTAGCATCTAGAAATTGTATTTCTGCCCTTTTCTGATCAGGGACAGTTTTGATCCAAAACTCCAGTCAAACTCAGTTATTTCTTCCGGTCAAGAGCTTTAGGCTGTTCAAAATACTTACTAGACTCCCCCTCTGGATCCATCTCTAGCAGTAATCCAGTTTTTATTGTGGTAACAGTTCAACCTAGTTTGTGGTGGCACTCAAGCAACAGCAGCCTTGTGCAACTGCCTCCTCTGAGCAGCAGGCAGAGGTCTGAGCTGGTGTTACACTCTGTGGCTCCACACGCAGGCCTGCCTTGCTGCAAACAACTCCTCATTCTGGTTTGTTATGATTAAAAATGCACATCACCCAGCGAGGCCTTGGAGTGGAACCCAGCTGGAAATTGGATCATTAATATTCCTTCTCATGCCCATTGCCACAATTTCTTACCTCTCCACAAGCCATTGCTAACAATGCAACAATTCAGGGTCTCTGACGAGAAGTGAAGTCAAGACTAAACTGCCCATTGTTACTCCAGCTCATCCACCCTTGCCCATATCCTGGCATCCTATCAGCCTTATGCCAGTATGCTCTATATCAGATGTTTTTCAGCCCTTTGAACTGCCTGTCCTCAATTTACCTACCAAAAGATCCATAGCTTCTTAAACCATCAGGAAAGAGATTCAAGATTATCCTCATTCCTGAGCAGTGGGAAGTACAAGGAAAGAAAACATTTTGTTCAAAGAGTCTAGCTACTATATATCTCTAATTCTTGGTCACCACACTTTCCACACAGTTAAAAGTACTCTCAAATGGCTGAAGGGATAAATGCAAATCAAGGGTAGGACACACCACATGATGGAGAATCTCACAAATGTACATATGGGGATATCTCCATTTCTAGCAGACAGGGTTACCTACATGAGCTCACCTCAAGCCTATGTGCTGTTACTGCTGCAACTCATTAACTGGGCAAGCTGTGAGAGATGTGCAACTCCCCCTTCGCTGCTACAATGATCCTTCAACAAAAAGGACCCAGAAGCATAGAAATGGCACAGGACACACAGCAAGTGACTGCAATCTCCCACAGTAGTCATTGTGCATACTCATTGGCCTGTTTGAATCTTCCTCCCTGTGTGGGATTTGCATTAGACAGCAAGAAGCACAATGCAACCAGGACTCAGCACTGATCATGGAAAAATAAAAATTAGAAGCCTTTTTTCCTCTTGGGACTGTAGCATCACCACTGTGGACTGTTCACGCACACTGGTACCAGGCAGAGGAAGTTAGTTCTTGCTTGTCAACTCACTAAGCTGACATTCCTTTGGCTGCAGGCAGCACAGCCGAGAGTTTGAATGTCTGGTCAAGAGGTGGAGAAGACAGAAGTAGCGAAACCTGTTAAACAGCAACTAGCACAAGGCAACTGGGAAAACAGCACTGGTCACAAGAATCAGGACAATGCCAACTATAAATTCTGCTCCAAACACCTATTAATTCTCCATCACCTCATTCAACTACCCCAAAAACATCCACTCTCAGTAAGCATTTTTGATCTTAGGTGGCTAAACTCTTCGGGAATCAAAAGTTCTGTTACATATTATTGAAATGCCCAGCAAGCTGAGGACTTGCTCCACGTGCCTCTCCATAACACAAGCACAAGTAGCTCCAGAATGAAGTGTTTGCTAATACAGTAGCATAATTTAATGTTAAATCCTGCCACACACAAATTTGTGTGTTTGACACTTGCACTTCGATGTCACTGTTTCTTTAGTTTTACTTTATGTCAGAAATAATAATTTTCAGTGAAAAACTTTGACAGTCAAATGCATAGCTACATTCCCAGTCATCTCCATGCAGAAACATGAACAGTGACAGTCTCGGAGTGATGGGGTCACTGAACATGCACAGCAGTAACAGTTCAGAGGAATTTGGAAAAGGAGCTGTCCTATCAGTCAGCTAGAGGAGCCTAGACCCTGCCACTCCAATTTGAGATAAGCACAAAAAACAAAAAAGAAGAACCAGGGGGTCTGCAAATATGTGACTGGTCTTACCTATTTAAAATACATACCCATCTCAAAACCAAAAACCTAAGAAACTTACTGTGTCACACCAAAGACATTTCCCTTCAAGTAAGAAGAAGTCACCACCACCACTGCCTGTTGCCTTTAGCAGCTTTGGCAGTTGCTGCCACCTCAGGCCAGCGGTCCGTTCACAAGGGCAGAGTCTTGATTGCTACTGAAAGCAGAGCTCCAACAAAGTCAAAGCCACAGCCCACATGAAGACACATATGAGATTAAAGGTATTTTAAAGAGACAATAGATCAGAACGAAACTCTGTCACAGGGTTTGCCAGGTCCTGGCTCCATCGAAGAAATAAAACACATAACCTTCACACAAGGACCGATGAATTCTTGTGCATCACTGAAAGCCACAAATTGCTGGGTGTGGGCAGCTCAGTCATTCAACCTTATCTCAATGCTTGAGTGTCAACTTTTCCTACCTGGACTGAAAGGCAATCCCCCAGTCTTCCTTATCCACCAAGGTCCAGCCTTCCCAGCAGTCCTAGGGCCATGACATGCCTTTCCAAATAGCCCTCTGTGAACTTGACAAGGGCAGAGTAGAGGGGTGCTCTTAGCAGTCTTGGTCATGGAGTGCTGGCTGCCACACCACAAATTATCATCATCCTCAAATTATTTAGTGGGGACAGACAGAAAATCTTGAATAGTTTCTCCTTTCCTGCCAATTGTTCCCACCTTCTACCTCAATTCCAGCTGGATTCCCCCTTCCCCCTGTCCTCAGCTAGCACTGCCAGGCTCAGTCCTCCTCACCCTAGCCCCCCCTCCCCAAGGACAAGCAAAGTTATTACAATAATGAATTAGCCAGGCTGCTTACTGCTGCCAGTGGCGAAGGCAATTATCCCACTCCACGTCCCCAGCCACCGCTCAGCTCCCTCATAAAGAGAGGCTTTTGGGGCCGCTTTGTGCTTTGATTGGAAATGAAGAGATTGCTAATTAGGGAACCCCTGCTGGGATCGGGCTGGCAGGAACAATGGTGGAACGGACGGAGCACACGTCCATTTAGAAAGGGGGGAGAAGAGAGAAATGTGAGCTCCTCTGTAATGTAGTGCATCCTCCGCTCACACCATAAACAACAGGGCAGACAATTTTATAGAGCTTTTCACCTTTTAAAAAATGCTAATTTGTTTATAGGAAGCGATAATTTGGTGTGTGTTTGTATAGGTCAATGCCTGTAGTTTTTGTGTACAGTATGGATTGACGCATGCATGCATACATACACACAGTCCTTTCCAGAGGCATTTTCTTGAAGAGTTTATCTACACAGCTGACTGTGTATTTCTTGTCATTTGCTGGGCAACACACATCAATCCTGCCTTAACAGGGAAGGATGCTTAGAAAAGCCTATTGTATTAACAGAGAATTTTAATGCCTGAATTCACAAATCACCAAAGTTGAAAATGACTTACCAAATTAGTCAGTTCACCTGAGGCTTGCCCAGCAACCGCTTCCACTGCTTTGTCCAAGTGCTTTAAATGACAAGTGGACCTCCAGGAGGAGAAAATTTCACCATTAACACAACATTTTCTTAAATTCATCCTGAAATTTCTTCTTAATTCAATCGCTTTAATTGTCCTTGGGGGGGGAGGGGGTGGGGTGGTGGTGTCTCAGGAGCTAAATTCACCTTTATCAGCTGACGAATTGTGTAACAAAAAGTTAGAGATCTCCCTCACAGTACACAACCACATCTGGACAACTTAATAAACTGCACCAACAGCTCTTTACATACATAACACACTCTTGTTTTGGGATCTGGTCAGTTTTAACTCCTGTCAAAGAAAAAAATACCTCCCCCAACAGATCAACATGCAAATCATACCATTTATAAAATACAGCATAACAACAAAAGCAAATGCCTCACCTTTTGTGCAAAACTGATACAAAGCAGTTAGAACCTATCCTGCATTGCTCAGTTAACTAAGTAATTCCATCAGGGAAGCACGCAAATACCATCTTAAAACTGAAAGTAGAGTTTTCAACCACATATATGACTTGCCATGCAGAAAATTTGCATATTGTTGATTAGAGCAATGTAGTACACACTAGGTGACTCATGTAAGCTAAAGCAAATTTCAAATTTTAAGCTTGAATTTACATTTCAGAATTTCCTTGCAGATACTGAAGCATTTGAATATACAAATGTGCTTTTCCCTGAAAATGTTTTCAGTAAAGTACAAGTCTTAACAGCAAGTGAGCACTCAAGGGTAGAAACACAGCTGAACTGAAAACGACTTTCAAATTCATAGACTATTTCTCCCTGCTGCTTGCTCACCTCTAGTGTTTATATCCTTCAAACAGTTGTAGGTAGTTTTCATGTTCATTTCTTAGTCATCACTTAGCCAAGCTCCACATACTTAGTTCTTTTGATCTTCCCTCATAAAAACAATCCCTCCAGCTCTGTCATCATTTTTGTTGTTCTTCTCTTACTACCTTCCAAGTTTCCTCTGCGTTTTTTGTTGCTAGTGCCCAGAGCTGAAAGTCTCACCAGAACAGTACCAAGCAAGAACACTACCTCATTGCTTTATGGTGTCCTGCCTACATACAACACAATCAAGTCTCATACAAAGGCCAACCTTTGCAACCTGCCCACTTTGTCCTCCCAGTCTGTCGTGTTACAAGGCCAACTCAGATCAGACATACCCATCGCTACCATTCCCCCACACTCTCTAATTCAGTTCTCCACTGTTCCACTTACCTGTTGAGAATATTTCCCTTCATGTAGGTACAGTCTGAAAGTAGATCCAGGATTAGGGTTGTTTTAAGTTGCTGACAGCCCTGTAGTTACCTATTGCAGATACAAAACCTGACCACTTAAAAGCAAGGAAACATCTACCTAACAACACCAGGGCTGAATTGTAATGGCAGTGGCAGAGCTCATTCGGTTTCACTGCAGGTGTACTGGTTTACACCAGCTGAGAAGCTATTTCCATAAATCTTAGACTATTCACACCACAAACAATCACATTATTCAGAGAAAGCACAGAGAAGGGTATATTTCACTCCAGCAGCTGCAATTCTGATGCATGAAGCCCCGTTACCTGGATTCCATAATCCAAGTATTTTCTTTTTAGGGATACAGCACTAGTGAACGTACAAGTAATTTAATATATCTACTGACTGGTTCTGGAATTCTTTAGTAAAGCACTTGCAATTGCTCTCTTGATAATCAAAACCTAATTTAATAGAAGAGGAATAAAACTCATGGTAAAATTATGGATGTACAGGCCACCTGCATTTGAGACTGATGAATGGGCTTCATTACTACATCCTTTCACAGGGTCTGATTTTGACTAGCCTTGATCCTAGGAAAGGGAGATAAAAAAAGGTGGCCTGCTCATGGCATTGTAGCAGGCAGGACAGGGGAGACATTGGGAGAAATAGTCAAATGCTCTAAAATCCTGCAAGAGAGAAGAAAGTCCATTCCCCCTCAGGCTGAGACTCTCATGCCCCTAAAAAAAGGCTACTAGCTCTGGCCTTGTATGGAACACTTTCCTTCAGATTGCAACTCTTTTTTTAACATCCGTTCCTATGCAAAGTGGAGAAAGTATGAATATAGAAGCACTCAAGCCAGGATTCCTTCCCCAGATTGTTTCTGGAGCAACACAGCTACATTCTTTCAATACAATATGGCTTTTAGTACATATTGAGTTTCTTTCTTTGGGAGATTTTAGTATAATATTTTTACTTGAGAGTTACCAATGAAAGAATCACACCTCTTCCTCCCCTCTGCAGAAGTGTAGATATTTCTTTAATCTGATACAAATAACATAAGTGTGTTACATTCAAAGAGCATAAAACTACTTTGTTCTTGTCTATTTGTTTCTTTTACAAAATGGGACTGGAGAAAAATGAACTCTCTCTACATAGGCCTCTTGCTGAAAGAGGACAATCCCACCATCCTTCCCACCCAAGCCACTTTTGTCCTGCCTCCTCCCTTGTGTTAACATGTGTTTGTACAGCTCAGATTAGAATGCCAAAAGATTAGTTTAATTCAAACTGACCACAAGCAGGATTACTATAAATCCAGGTGTACACAAATACTTGTACATGAAACATGACCGTCACAGCAGTTGTGAAAGTTGTGAAGCCATTAGCAATTTCAAATGGTTTCTTAGAAGCACTCATATCTGGGGTATTTTTCTTTGAAAATTTCCCCTTTTGTGTAGGTGAATGATGACACAGTTGAGACAGAATGAGATTGAAAGACATAAATTACTGAACTGAAAAGCATGGTGCTGTCAAGCCAATACTGGCTTAAACCAAAGCCTATCCAGTGAGAAATCTGAGAAACGTAATAAATTTAATTCCAAGGATAGGCTAAAGGGTAACTTGATCTAATTGTAAGTGGGGGGAAAATTAATAGTGGAAAGTTCTTTAATCAAGCTTTAAAAAGATGTAAGACAAGACTACTCCTGGTATCCAAAACTAGACAAATTTCACTTGGCAATAAAGACATTTTTAAACAGCAGAAACTGGCCATTGGGACAACTTGCTACGAGGCATGCTGGATAATCTATCACAATGTCTTTAAATCAAGGTTGAATGTCTGTCCAGAAGACATTGATTTTGAGAAGCTGCTCAGGTAAGTGCAGGAGTTACTGGGTGGATTTTAATGGCCTGTGCTATGCAGTTAGGCCTGGAGAATCGTAGTGGTATAGCCTTAAAATCTGTTTAGATTCCTTATGGTCCTTTAAGAGTTGCAGAAAGTGAGACAAATGTGTGAAAAGACAGAATCTGTTTGAGTCTGCTAAAACTATTCACTAAGAAGTGTTCGTGTTGTATCTACTATCCAATACTTGTTTGTTCCCAATAAGCTTCAATTAAGAGGAGACATATATGGTTTAGAACACAATTTCTTATACGTTATAGTAACCTTGCTATGAAAAAACACCTATTTTTGCCAGAGGACATATGCTTCATCTACCAGAATGTATAAACCATATATAAAGAATGTATAAAGGCTAATGGCAAGGGTTGTGCAGTGCATGACTCAAGAGGAAAAGCAGTCAGTTAAATCTGTTCATGTCTTGACTTCCGTAATTTTTAGGGTGGGTGAAGTTGAGGAAAATGAGATTTTTTTAAAAAAAATAATCTCCTTTATTATTCTGAAATTTTATTCAAGTTTCATAGAGTAAGTTGCCAATGAAAACAAATATTATAAATCCAGTACATCATGATTACAAAATGAGTGAAGAGAGCTGTTTGTCAATCAGTCAATTCCAATACGTTTGCCTCACTATCACAGAATGGTTTGGGTTGGAAGGGACCTTAAAAATCATCTCGTTCCAACTCCCGCTAGACCAGGTTGCTCAAAACCCCATCCAACTTGGTCTTGAACAGTGCCAGGGAGGGGGCAGCCACAGCTTCTCTGGGCAACCTGGGCCAGTGTCTCACCACTCCCACAGGAAAGAATTTTTTCCAAATATCCAATCTAAATTTACCTTCTTTCAGTTCAAAACAGTTCCTGCTCACCTTATCACTCCATGCGCTTGTAAAAAATCCCTCTCCAGCTTTCCTGTAGCCCCTTCAGGTACTGGAAGGCTGCTATAAGGTCTCTCCCGAACCTTCTCTTCTCCAGGTTGAACAACCCCAACTCTCTCAGCCTGTCTCCACAGGAGAGGTGCTTCAGCCCCCTGATCATCTTTGCCTTCATTACTGCATTTACTGCATTATGCATTTTCAATATAGGTGTACTGGAAGCCTGAATTCAAGCTGTGAACTCATAAAAGAAAGGGGAAAATCCTTGTTCTTCCAGTTTCTCACATACTCTGGTTAAACAAACACTCTTCTAGTTTTAACAGATAAAACAAATCCGTCATTTAATTTCAAGTGAACATAGCCATGTTCTATCACAACAGACTCTGTCACAGTACTGGGAAAATATTTTTCTATTCTTCTCCGTTACATGTCAATTTACAACTTCATTGCCTATTGAAGGCTTCTTAAAGACACTGCTGTTCTCCAATCCTCAATCTGATTTGTGTTATAGCAGGCTGTTGTTAAAAACTGTTCACCTGTCCTTTCTGCAACATCTCTCAAACCTCAGCATCAGCTTCTAAAGCAATGTTAGGAAGACACACTTTCCTACTACTATTTACTGCCCCTTGGCTCTCAGTACGGAAAAAAAAAATCTATATTGCATTTTCCCTAAAGGGTTCACACCAATCTGTTCATCCTTCCAGATTCTACCTTTTCATAAGGGTGACCCAGGACTAATTATGCTCATCCCATCACTCACCTGAAAAGGCAAAGAACTTACAAAAAGAAAAAGAAACTGTACCTACATTGAATATTTTCTAGTTTTCTTCACTCTGAAATTATATTCTTAAATATTCTAGCTGAATTCAGAAAGGTGTCTTTTTTTAAAATCACTTTCTGAAACAACTGATTGTAGGGGCAAAGTGACTTTGATGAGGTTTTTATCTTTTAGGAAGCCCCCTTCATACTTACTCATCTGAAAAGTTACCATAGCACAGTCTGGGGAAAGAGAAGACAGCAGCCACCAGAGTAATTTGTGTTCTCAGTTTCAAGCACCTGACCAAAGAAGCAGTCCCTAAATCCTGGCAGATGCAGACTTCCATTGCAGAGCTTCAGTGATGCACCCATGAAGGCTGCAGCAAGGCTGGCCCAGATCACAGGTACAGCACTTGCCAGGTGGTGGCCTCTCAGAAAAGGCCTTCTCCAGGCTTGAGAGAGAATGTCCTCCTACTCACAAAGAACTGCTACCTATGACTGGCCTTGCACCCTGGCCTAGAAGACAGCTTTAAGACAAAGAAAGAAATCTCTAAATTCAAAGTGTAAAACCTTCTCAAGAGAATCACAGTAAGTATTATACAGCAGTTTTCCAGAGACTGATGCAAGGGGGGGAGGAGGATTTAGAGACAGGACATGTCCAAAAAGTACTGAAGAATGGAAACAGTGAAGAAAGAACTGGACAACATGATAGAGAAAAAAAAAAAAAAAAGAAGAAGAGAGAAAAAAAGTAAAAGAAAAGAATAAATCATTTAAACTGAATAGCCAGAAAAATTTCTGTTGCAGCAGAAGGAACTGAGCTGTTAACTGTCACCCCAGATGTGAACAGGGGTGGAAGACAGCTGTGCAAGCAAAGCAAATCAAACAGAAGAATTGAATAACCCAAGAAGTTTTCCCACCTCTGACTGCTGTGATTCCACAACCAGGAACAGCTGGCAAACTCAGGAGATGTGTAGGTACTATCACAAAATATACATAGAAAATGGAGGACTAACACCTGCCCCCAGATCAGTAACATGTTACTGATAGAAACAGTTTTCCACGCTCAGAGAAGATTATAGGCTTCCCCTTTAAGGGACATTTAAGTATGGGAGTATTTTTTCTTCCCTAATGATAGGAGAAGGAAGTGAAGGAGGTCAGAGTCCTGTAGACCTCTCCGTGCTCCCTGTGGTCTAGTTTAGGAGACTTAAAAGGATTCAGATTAACTGGGGTGGCTTTGTCGATTACACAGAGAGGAAAATGACCCCATGTGGTAAGTCTTTTCAGGACAGCTGCTCCGTTGGTGAAACACTACTGCATTCCAGAAATAAACTCCTACAGTCAAATTAGCAGCTCGAGTCCTCTCTCTGCAGAAACGTGCCTTTACCAAAGTTGCAGTAGTTCCCAGATGAATGGGAAACCAGCAGCAAAAATTTCTGCTTGGCTCCGCTTTTAAATAGAAAATGGTACAAAAAGATGTTTGTACAATATCAGTCTTCATAGTGTACTACATCAGTCTTTATAGTCACATAATTGCCCCACATTAATGATGAGCTCAAAACAAACAAAAAGAAAAATTGGGAATACTTCTGACTGGGATGGAGAACTAAAACCAGCATGGTTCACCAGCACTCCGTGCCTGTCACGAGTTTTTCAGGTCCAATTGCTTATCAGGACTTCAGTGTAAGAGATTTTGGTTCTGATTCCCCTGTGGGTCAGTACCCACCAATGCAAAGTACTGAAGAAACATTCAAAATATGACAATCTACATTTGAAGCAAGATAGGAGGCACTATCACCCCTTGCCTGGCCTAGCTCCCAAAAGGTAGTGCAAAGTTGTCTTCTCACTACAGAATTGAATTCTGGGCCATGAAAGTAAATTTGCTCACAAATAACTCTCTTCTTAAAAGCAAAATATCTTGTTCTTGTCCAAACGCCTCCACTGTCACGTAAAACCTGGGAAGGTGTTTCCAGATGTTCTGCTGCAGAAGGACAGTACTGCAGGCACATCACTTCCCCTCTCTTGAAGAGGGAAAGAAGCAGCCAGAAGCCATTGTCAGAGTTACAAGGAACAAGTATCAGCATGACAAAGGCCCTGCTGGATATTATAATGTAGTGCCCACTTACTTCAAGAAACCTTCACCAGCTGGTGATACAGCAATGCAAAACTCCACTGACTCAACACCATCAAACCAAAACGCATCAGGTGACCAAACCTTCTGTGGACCTATGCATTGCAGAGCAGAGGATGTTATACATTGAGACAAACTCACAGCTGCTGCATAATGTGGTCTTCAATATAAATACCTGAAAGCATCCTCTAACCCATTGCCTCTTTCCCTTTTAGGGCCTACTTCTACTTTGCAAATTCCACCGCAAGAGTCACCCAGTCAGTGGAAAGGAGCACAGTACCAATTAGGAAGGATAAATCCAGGAAGCATCATTTCTGCTTAGCTCAGCCTCATTCCCTGGCTGCATTCTTGTCTTCACTGCTACTTTCACAGTGGCATGGCTTACCTATCCTAGGGGCTTCCACAGCTTTAGAAACACTGCCTGTAACAGTAGAAAAACATTCAGGGTAAGATCAAGTACCCCAAAATACAGATGCTGCATGTCTGTAACAAAGTATTGTGTAAACAGGTAATTCAGCAGTCTGCAAAGAGTGACAACACTGGTTCCAGTTGCAAGAGAAGATGTGAGGACAGCTATGCCAGGTCAACTTAAGAAGCCACCTAGTCCCATATTCTATCTCTGATATCAACCATTAACATGTGCTCAGGGAAAGACTGTAAGAAAGGGTAATGTTTTCCCTGTGCTCTTCACCCTGCTGCACCTTTGTAGACCTCACACTCAGTATCTTGGCAGCCTGTGGCTTAGGCTGTTCCCTCTAGACCATAACGTGTACTTGCCACTGATGAGCCCACAAGTTCCATAAATTCCTCGGTATCTTTTTGAATTTATCCATAATTTTGCCACTGAATAATGCAGAGGCAAATAAATCCCACAGTTTAATTTTGTATTATGTGAAAAAGTACTTCCTCTGGTTTATTTAAAACACTTTTTTAAAAAATAAAAGGATGACTACAGCATTGAAAAAAGGGGTAAAACACACATGCAAGTATAAAGATACCAAGAACATGTGGCAGAGCTCTCTTCTTAGCTAAGAAAGTGGAGGTGTCAATTTAGCAAAGCAAAGAATTAAGAAGATTTTACACAGAAAAATAAAGGCCTATGCTCTTTTGTTATCTTTTAGCTAAGTGCACAGCAAGTAAAGCCACCTGTACTCCAAACAAGCCACACTTGCAGCAATAAATTACCACAAATTCCTATCTTGGTTACCCTCATCTTTCTTCCAGCCACAGACTTCATGACTGACTCTACCCCCTGGTAGTCTCTTGTCTTGAATCAGATTGGAAGCTCATTCAGACAGAAGCTGTCTCATGGCTAAATGCAGTAGCCCCAGCAGGAGGGAATGTGTCATGATACAAACAACGAGGGCAAAATGAAAGCAACAGCCAAAGCTGCCAGTACAACTCATGGCCATAGTCTGAGAGCTAGTTAAAAAGAAATGGAACAGTCACAGCATGAGATGTATTAAGTAGTAGATAATAATTTGAACATTACATAATACTCAATGTTACATACTATATTAAACCCTGTATTGTGAGCCTCAAATGTTCAACTACTGATCAAGTCTCAAAATAAACATAATTATATTTTATATGATACATTGGTAGTTATTCTTATCACCTCCTTTTTTTAAAGGAAAAAAAAATAAAGATTGTTGGCATTACTTTTTAGTTGTTCCCTGAAACCTTGTGGTCTGGACACTTTAAAAAAAAAACCTGCAGTTTTTCTCATCATTTGCTTTCACAAGGTGGAGATGTAAAGTCAAATATCAAGTACAGCAATAAAGTTGTTGGCAACACCTAAAAGGATGAAGTATAGAAATTACTTATAAAGTAATTAAATGGCTCTAAGTTATTTGCGTATCTCTCTATATAAGCTGGCCTGACTTAATAAAGAAACATTTCACAATAGTTTTTGGCCCTCCTGGCTTTGTGCAAGATTTTGAAATACCCTCAAAATGGTCCCAAGCTTTCCTGGCCTTCTGACCTGGCTATGGGAAGCTGCAGAGACCTGCCTGCGATTCCTCAAAACACAACAGCACATCCCAAAAGAGAAAGGGTGCAAAGCACATACAAGTCAAAGCAGAGAAAAAAGGAGATAGGGAGCATGATGAGCAAGCTGCTTTTTTATTTCTACATGTGAGAGTTCAGATCTTGTAGTTACCAGGAATGGTCCAGCTAAGGGTGTGAGCCAAACCCAGTTCATCAGCTGATTGCAAGTGGTACCTCAGGGGGAACACTGTGATGGTTCCCCCAGCCCGCTGTACTACAAGGACAACCAAGAGCCCACAAAAAAGCAGGAACACATGCCTCCCCACCCTTCACAGGCCCGTGGTTGCAGAAGCACCCAACAGATGTTTAGGGCTGACATTCTGTGTGCTGTGTTCTTTGGACATGTTTCGTGCATCTATAGCAGTCATGTAGCTGAGCAAACAAAAAGCACCGCTCCTCCAGCAGCTCCTGTAGCAGGTGAGTGCTTCTCCCTCTGCCACCCTGAGGCCAGAAAGAAATGCCTGACTTCTCAGGGCAAGTTTAGAGCTTCAGTGCAAAGCAGGTGGGATGTTTCATCATCCACCTCCCCATCAGCCCACACAGGTGGCTAGAAGTTAACACTGGGCTCACAGGACCAAAAGTGCTCAACCACCCTGTTTCAACTTACAAGCAAGACCAAGTGGGGTATGACTCTCAATTGGCCAGAAAGAGGAAGGGAAGGAAAATGATGGGAGAAACAATTACCCTGTGACACTCACTGTAGCCTGACACTTCATGGAATGCTACAGACCAAGACACTGACAGCAAAGACTCAGTATAGTGACTCAAAAACTACCATTTGCAGCCAATCTCCATTAAGCACTATAAAGTAACAACACTTGCTGAGCTACCTCTGTGCACATGCACCTCTCCCTGGGAGCAGACAGACAAGTTGTAAACTCAACACGTCTAGCACAGGGTTTTTCTGCAATGGGTTAGCAACAGAGCAGCTCTTCCTTTGCACTATCCTAGGTAAACAGAGGATGTTGCTGGTACAAAGTGCCTCAAAGTGGCAGGAACAGCATTATCACTTCAGTGCTGTTTCCTGAAAGATCAATAAGCCAAGACAATCAATTCTTCTGGCTAGTCCTTATTCCCCAGGAGAAGCTATGGCTCTCAACTCCCATCATTTAACCCTTTACAAACATAGCAGCAGCCCCATTAATTCTGCCCTCCTTAAATACACATTCCATGAATCCATGTGCCAGAATAGGCTACAGAGCTGAAAGCAATGTAGCCAGGTGAACTTAGTATTGCAGAGAGGTATGGCCACAACTTCAGCACAGCAATAACAGGTCTATATTGCCCTGTTATTGTCCTATATTGTCCACGTGGCCCTTTGAGCACATGGATAAATCCTTGCATCTGATTTCTTTGTACGGGATAGTGTCCCAAATAAACCATGGATCTCCATCCCCCACTACTTCTCTGTGCAGGGACTAAAAGGCACTCCCAGAGCAGCAGTGGACATTCACAGAAGGCGGCTGCATAGGCAATAGGTGGCATGGACAGTCATTACAGAGAGTGACAAGAGTGAAGTCTATTTAGAGACACCCAAAACTGAAGTTTAATCCTATATAGCAAAAAGAGATTAAGAGGGATGGGGAGAAAGTTCAGGAAGAATGGAAGAATCATGTGATTATTTGCAATGTAAAAAAGGAAATAGGGGCTACCAGAGGCAAAACACAGGACTACTCAGAGCCTGCAGTAACACAAAGCATTTTGCAATCATCATGTAATTCTCCATAGATCACAGAGAACAGGCAAGCAGAAGCCCCTTTTAAGATGGGCAAAACTCACCACATTAGCAAAAGGACTCACCTTAGACTGAACAGGGAGTCTATGATAAAGCTAGAATTAAAGAAAAACAGTGAAACAAACAGCTTGGTATAAAGATTGGCTATGAATGCATTTAAGCTGTATGCAGAAGTTTCTGCCTAAAAAGCAGTGGGGTTTGGGATAGGCTCCTAGAATAGCTTTTGGGCAAAGCATCAGAGGATGGTGATACAAGGGATCCCTTCCTAGCCTATGTTTCACTCACAAAATCCTAACTGTCCTCCCCTATGCAAAGACAGCATTAGCCAATGGTTATAACTTGACTGTTGTCATACTCTCAGTGTTATAGACTATGAGTGCAAGAAATATGACTGAGAAAATCATATTCACATGAGCTTCTCACCAATCTACATGAGTTCATGTCACCAACAGAGAAAGGTTGAAATCCCCTGTATTAGGCCATGGGGACATGATTCAACAGGGAAGAACTTATTTAAAGGGAAACAGTGGAAAGAGCTGCCAATGAGAGTAACTGTAATTTTAAAAAGCTCAGGAGACCCATGGGAAAAGAAAGGCCTGAGGATGGAGTCAAAGTAAACAAAAAGAAGCTGTCTGGCAGGCGTGGTGACAGACAACCCCTCTCTTTCCACCCAGAAAGTCACTCACTAGGTCCTGTGAGCTTTAGAGGGATGTCAATGAAATGCCTATGTTTTAGAATATAGCTACTCATCATTTGCTCAGGCCTACTACAAAGAGATGATCACAGGAGGCTAAGGAAACAAGAACTTCTGGAGTACATTTCCTGCTGATCCAGCAAACACAATTACAAAGAGAAAGAGAATCCATTCTGAGAGCAGCGTGAAACTCTTGTGAGCAGGATCATTCGCATCTCACATGGTTGAGGGAAAGGAAAGGGCAGCGACTCCTTAATGAATAAAAATAGCCGCTTGTGCTTCCCTCTCATACATGCTGGGCATATGCTGTCCAGTATCCAAATGACAAGATTTAGTTGCAAGTTTTATCCCATTAGAAAAGGTAATTTCCCCTAAAGAGACAGCCCTTTTTCTAGAGACTTTCAAGAGTCCTGAGACTCTAAAACTTACTTTCAAGTCATAGTGTCAACAAAATTCTGTGCTTTAAAAGTTTAGAGTTGCAGTATTTCCTTACCTGGTATTTCTACACTACTAGAAAATAATTTTTAAGTACTTGTGGCATGTGTGGAGGACAACAATAACACAGTAGTATTCTGCATAGCTTGTGGAAAATCTGAAAACCAGTTTTTAGTTCCCCAGTTCTTCATAAGCTGTATATACGCCAGGCAAAACTGCACTGAAATGCAGCCACCTTCAGAGTAAGCAGCAGCAGGTCAGTCGTAGGATTCAGCACCAGAAAGTACAAAAAGAGGAGAGGAAGAGTATTTTGCCTGAAAGGTCAGCAGGGGAAATTTAAGTATAAACTGATAGGCTATGGCAGAACAGTGCAGAAGAGGAAAAAGTTGAGGCAACCAGAAAGGAAACTGGGATGGGAAGGAGAGGAAGGCAGGAAAAAATGTTATGTGGTGTTCAGCTCAGCCACAGAAAGCTCTTGTCTCAAAGTTTATCTGCTGTGGGTGCCAGTTATTAGAAGGAAAGAGCACAATTATTATGTATTTCAAACACATTTAATAAAGTATACTCTAGATGATGGTGCTCTCCTCAGCAGGTCCAGACACAGAGCACAAAGAGAAAAGGGCCTCAGGCATTCACATCAGGTCACGGTTTTAAATAATTTTTAAACTAGGGCAAGGTGCCAATTCTTACATCAAGGTGCTGCACCCAGATAGACATGTCAGCAAAAACACCAGTTTTGGTGGATACAGGATGATCATTGATGTACATGGCTCTGGAACCAAACAGTGAGTTACTTTTTTAGCCAAATTTACTACATTTGAGTAATAAACCTAGAGCTTCAACTCAACTAGAGTCCAAGACCGAATTCAGACCTAGTGTGTGGGACAGTGCCATTGAATGTTATACCAGGAGTAAGTTAGCCTTTATCTGCTTGTCTTCCCAAATCAGAAAACGTTTTGGGTGGCTTGTACAAAATGTATTAAAAAAACTAAAGAATAAACGCAAGGTGAGGTAACTCTTTTTGCCAGCACAAAAACCTCTTGTTTTCAAGTTATGCACCTGTGTCACTGATTTGCAGTTTTTGCCATGGGCAAATCAGCCATTTGGGATTTATATAAAATTGTTCTCTGTAGATTTTGGAGTTCTTTTGATGGCAGCTATGTATCATTTTACAGGCAGGGAAACTGAGGAACCCATATATATGACTTGGCCACATGTCATAAGACAGCAGGTTTCTAACCCCATTCCTTTGCAGGACCTCTTTACAGTAGAGAGGCAGATCATGCCACAGTCTTTCTTTTGTGCAGTTTACCTGCTGAAAACAGATTTTCTAAGTCCAAGCTCAGGGCAAAAAGCCTACTGCTGTCTAGTTCACAATACACCAGGCCTTAGCAACACAGAGGTTCTCTGCTTGCTGCAGGCAGTCAGGCCTGCTCTTTTTCAGCAACAGCAAGGTTTACCCAAACATGTATGATGAACTAATCACAAAAGCAATCAGGCATTAATTTTGTCAATCATTCCTGTGACAATGAATCCAGTTCTCCAACTAAATGACTAGCAAGACTCCAGCTAAACTGAAGGACAGAAAAAAATACCTCGAAAGATAACAGTTTACAGAACAGAAGCAGAATAATTTAGATACTGACTCATGCACACTTCTTTCTTTTATTTTTTTCTTGTTTAAGTACTCAAGAGTTAAGCAGAATCAAAAATAAAACATATTAAAAAATTAAATCGGGTCTTTCAGGCACTAATAATAAAAATGGCAGCCCACCCTCCAATCCTTCTCATTTACAAGAGTATTTATCTGGAGTTTCTATTAGGCTGCTGCATGCACTCCATGTATCCTGCTTCTCTAAAGAGCCATTCTGAAGCATCACTTGACTTTGTTTTAAATATCTCACTACAGTTTCCATTTTAGCTCTGTGAGATGATTATTTTCTCTCACCAAACTGAAGTTATACAGCAGTTGAAAATGCTGATGGCTTAACTGGTTTCCTTTTTTTTTTTTTTCCCTCTTCACAGCAGCCCTGAGGGGTTTTAACTCTTTCTGTAGCACTGAAATCCTGCTTTTGGAGTTCAATGTTTAACTCGCGCTGGGAGACTCATAAATATTCGGAGTCACTCGCTCCCTCTCTGTTTGATTAGGAAATGAGCCTTTAACTCAATGTAATCCCCAAGCCATTAACAAAAAAGCCCTCAACAGCTCCACTATTAGAATTTCACTCCTAACCCACAGAGGATTGAATTAGATTAACATAACTACCCGCAATCTGAGTTTATTTTCTGTGCCAGATAGAAATGTGTCGTCAGGAAAGGAAAAGAAGAGAGCGGGAGACCAAGCATAGCATAATGAAATGTAAAAATAGAGAGATGAGAAATAGATGGACAGATGTACAGGTGAAGCAATAAAAGAAGTAAGAGAGAGCAAGAGAGAGAGAGAGATCTACACAATCTTTAATAAATGGCTGCTGGCTTTGGGGGGTTTATTCAGAAGGCCCCTAAAAACACAGAATTGTTTCAAGAAGAGTATTTTTGTTTCCTGGTGGTATTTACTCCACATTCTCAGGGATTTATAGTGAGACACCTGAGCATGTTGTACTCCAGACACCTGTGCAGCAGATTTGGCACAGGTTTTATTTATAATTCCCAAGAGATGTCATACCCAGCAATGAAAGGAGGGGCGTGAAGAAGGGAATCTGCATGTCAGTCATTACTTTGCAGCCAAAGAAACAAACTAGAATGAAACAAAAGATATTTGGTTTTTTTAAAGAATGAAAAAAATCATGCAATAACCCTATGACAAACAACACTGTGTAGAATAAGTCAGTTCAGAGGTTGATAGGTGTTAGCCCACAAAACATGAAACACCTGTGAAGCAGAAACTAAATAACAAAGATTTCCTTCCACAAAATGCAACAAAGTCTTCCCTCTAACTACATATCACTCCCTCCCTCCAAATGGAAGTGTTCCAATAAACTGTCGATTTGTATGCTACTGGACAGTAGAGGCTTGGTTATTCCTTCTACATACAGTAATAAGAAGATATGGCAGGTTTCACAGAGGAAAAGACCCACGCGCGATTGAAAGAGAAGGGTAAAATCCAGCAATTATGTGGACACAACGTTGTTATTATTATTGAATAATTGAAACAAATTCTTCAGACTAAATGTTTTCTAGCTTTTTACTTTGAAGACTTCTTTGGGAGTGCTTGGATTTCTGCAAAAATGTATAGTAAATGAGTTTTTGCAGTAATTCCAGAGGATAGTCATGCTGATATTTCTGTTTGTGTAGGAAAGAAAAAGATTCAATTTTTATTTTTCAAGCAGTAAGAGATCTCTTGGTTTTCAATTTTTAGGAGGTCCTCAGACCAGCTATGATAGATTCTTTGTTAGTTACAGAGTCAGCAATTTTACTCCTTTAATGCCTTTCAGAAAAATCTGCTCTCCCTTTATTACTCAATAACATTGCTTCGTCAGAGAAGCAAAATGTAATATCATGCCAAAACAAACAGAAAAGGGACTTAAATAATTTAAATACATTCATTTTTAAGTAAAGCAAAAAGCCTTAACAAACAAAATCAAGCTTTCTATGATAAGAATGCTTAGGCTGACAGGTTTGGGTTTTTTTAATTTGGGAGGAGGGGAGCTTCATAGCAAGCGGTGTATTGTAAGGATCATTTTGGGCATAATTTGTGTATGTAAATTCACTGTCTTTATCCATATTGTCCTAAAAGCCTTCCTTGTATCTAGAATTCTAGCTGAAACATGGACTGTTTATATCAATGGTTAAAATCTTGGAAAGAATTAATTTGTAGTCAGTATTTTTTGTTCCTAGAACTTAAGTTGAAAACTTTGAGTATTATAAAACATACATCAAAGAAATGCAAAATAAAGAACAAGCTTATATATTACCTTTCTACAGTCAGTCCAAGCAATTCATCTATCATGTAATCCTTAGGACTTGATATTTTAACGGTGAGACAGCTCTGGATTTATTTTTCTAGTTTTATTAGACACTTGTTCCTCCAAATTGTTTTAAGTTTAGCTTCATTTTATTTGTTGTTGCTTTCAAAAATGGTAAGCTGGGGGGGGGAGGGGAGAGGGACAATTTCTATAACATATAATTCATGGTAAATTTATACTAAAAAATTAACATACAGAAATTTAAAAATGTAATATTGTCATTTTGGGGGGTAGACATTATAAATACAAGAAATCAAGGATATTTTTCTATACTTAAAAATATACATAAAAGCTAAATTCTGTGAAAGATATTACCCAAACATCTGAGGCAAAAATATAAAACAAAAAAAACCTCTTTGTGTTGTGATAAAAATGTTATGCTAAAAGCTATTAATAATAAACAATTTCTGACTAATTACTGTCTTCCCTCTCTTCATATTCCTATTGACAAAAATGCTCCAAAAACTGTATCATTGTTCAAACATTTTGTGTTTTGGCTGCTTTAAAGTAAACAGCTCTTTGGTGATGAGAGAGTAAGTTCCTTCTTTGATTGCCAGTGCGCTGACTTTGCAAAGACTTGCACCCCTCTTTTGTCATTGAAGAGACTTCGGACTTTTAAAATTAAAGAAACATCAACTGCTCAATGATAAATGCATTCAGTAAAATCAAAATGTAATTTCATCTCATTACTAAAAGGAGGTTTGATTTGAAGCTGGGGGGGGGGCATGTTGGTTTTTTCTTGTTTTGTTTTTTTTAATAAGGGACTTGGTTCTTTTAAGACAGGACTGCTGGAGTTTCCAGGTTTGCCCTTACCAGCATGGGATAAATAGCACCTGTCCTTGGTAAGCCCTTAAGCAGAGTTATGTTATGCATTGACCTTTCTGGAATGCCAGCAAACCTGACCATTTCTATTCCCAAAACAAAACTGTTCCACTCAAACTTTCATTTGTTTATTTCCAGAGGAAAAAGCCACTCTGAAATAGTGAAACCTCCTGATTTCTACAAAGTTCTCAACCAACTCCTCTCCTTGTGGGTCACACTGACCTTCGTTTGACAGTGTGAAAATAGAAAAAAACCCTACCTTTAACCATATTGAGATGCTGCCATAATTTTTAGCCCAGATAAAAGGGTTGGTGCAGAGCAACATTTGGATCAAAAAAACCCAAAACAAAAAACAACCCCATAAATGCAATAAAAGGTAGAAGTTCACTACTTACATGCTGCGGGCTCAGAGATGAAGCTCGAGGCTGGAGTAGAATTTCCCTTGCCCTCAGGTGTTTCTAATTGCTGATTAAATATCTTTTGGTTCCGCCTGCACCAGCCGACAGTCCCCTCTGCGTCTCTGCCTCTCTTTGTGACTAGGACACAGTACTCTGAGTCCCAACCTATAAATAGATCCCAGCTCTGTGATTGATATAACAGGCAGCTGACAAAAAAAAAAAAAAAAAAGAAAGAAAGAAAAAAAAAAGAAGAAAAGAAATAACCAGGTCTTGAGCAAAGCAGCAAAAGCTGGGCTTTTAACTCTGTGCTGTGCCCAGGCAGGAGTCCCCCACAGTCACCCGTGGGCATCAGAAAGAGAAAGTGCAAGGCAATTACTTTCCCAGCAGCATTACAGCAACTTGAGGCATGTAAAGCCAGTGAACAGAATTCAATGCACAAAGAAGGAGAGGGAAAGCACAACTGGCAGACTGCATCCAACTCTTCTGCAATTTAACAAAAATAAATGCCATTTTAAAAACAAGTTGTGGATTCTGTCAAAATGAGAGAGGAGTTCAGAGCTGAGTTCTGGGGGTCCGTCCAGGCATGCTTGTATTTCTGCTGCAGAATGAACTAGGGGTAGTGGGTAGGTTAGCAATTTACCTCACCAGTCTACTTAGGGTCTATGTCCACAAACACTATTTGATGAGGCTGTTCCTGAAAACAAAACTGAGGGCATTGATGGTACCTCCCCTATTGACTCAGCAGAAGTTACTTCACTCTCAAAGACCTGAACCATCATTTCTGCTTGTGTCCTTGACTGCCAGGAGAAAACTGATAAGTTATAGGTATCAGCACAGATCTTTTGCAGAGGCTGAGCAGGGAGCCCACCATCTGGACAATGACTTGAGAGAACAGATCAGGAATGCTCTGCCTTGGTCCCCATTATGGATTTTTCCATATCTAACCTTTACAGGTTCTCCTGTTAGAGCCACAGTCAGGCAAGGCCAAAAGCTTTTTCAGGAGGCAGCTGGTTCTCCAACCCTTCACCAACTCCTAGATATTAAAGATCTCCAGTAGAACCTTAATGGCTATGCAATTTCATAGAAAACAGACTCGAAGGCGAGGCAGCTCCTGATGAATACCAGGAGAAGGGTGGGGAGGAAGAGGCAGAACAGTAGGCAGAGAGAGGCAAAATAGCTTTTGCTACACTGCTCCATTGGCAATATCTCCTACAATCATCTGTAGCACCATGCTCAGCTCTGCAGGCAAAAGTACTAGTGCAGACAGAGTACCAGATTCCCCAGCCTTCTTTTCAACATATTGTTAGGCTTGCTTGAGCTGAGGTGGTAAAGAAATGCTGAACTCATAAAGAGCAGGATAAAATCCTCAGGCATCAAGCCCATGCCGAACTCCATGGTTCTTTGGCTCAGTGGCTAACAGTACCTGAACTGTTTGAGCTAGTTTAGGCATGTCTACACTGCACTGCAGCTGCTGCTCTTGCTGGAGTAAAGAAAGTTGAAGAGGAGCAGCTCTCCTAAAGAAAGGCAAGGACCCAACCACATCATAGCCAAGGTCTCAGTTCAATTGCAGCTATTGATTATGTGGGAAGATAGAGTAATTACCTTTTTTGGGGGCCAAATCCTGATGGATGCATAGTGCACCTCTGGTCACTATGCTTTGTGTCTAAGCTGGTAGGATTTAGTCAGCTATTTTTTGAAAAAATGCCCTTCTCTCAGGACAGGGGCCTGGTGAAGCACTGGGCGGGCGAAGACTCATGACATTTAGACATTTCCTCAGTTGAGCTACTGCCCTGTGTGAAGTCTGGCTTGTCACTACCACTGCTGTGTATCCCCCAGCTTTAAAAAAACAGAGATAACAATACTTAACACTGCACTTTAAAGCACTTTGATATCTGCAAATGAAGACCTACAAATGAAGAGGGTCTTTAATATCGAGAGCTGTAAAATATCTTACACTTTCCATTGCCATTGGAAGGAATTTTAGAAGCTTGGTACACAGAATAATCAGGCTGAGGCACAGCAGATCAGGGTCCCAAAACAGGGACACCTAAGTCCAACAGTCACTTTTGAAAAATTCAGCTTTAACAAAGGCATAATCACATAGATTCTGAACCATTGTCAGACTGTTCTTTACTGTTCTATATTGCTGACATCTAAAGCTCTTCAAACACTACTCTGTCGAGCCTTGTGTTGTACAGATCAGCATCATCCCTGCCACATTACGTTGCCATGGGCCAAACTGAAGCCCAGGGAAACCCCACAATGTAGTCTAAACCCCAACGACACTTCGGGCACATCTCAATCAGGGAGTTGGGAAGTTTCATTCAGTTCTCAGATTCAGGTCTAGTGCTTTACATTGGCATCTCTTATCCACAGAAGAGCAAAACCTGGGCACACATTGTCCCCCATCTTTTTACTTTCTGCCTGGAGGACAAAGGGATGAGGACTTGCCAGCATGCAGCAGTTAGCTAGTATGGATGAACCACAAATGGAGTCAGCATTCCTCTATCCTTCAGACAGCAGAATGTCTGACTTTGGTTGCTCCCTACTGGGTACTCAGCAATCCAGAGAAGGTGTGCTTTAGGTAAACTTCCAACACAAGTCCCCTACCACCACTGCCAGCACCCCTGTGCACAAACACCTCTTAATTCCAGCCTCCAGACTCAGGGAAAGAATCCAACAGTAGAGGCCAGGAGACTGAATGCCCACTTCAAAACACTGCAAAAAGAAAGCCTAAACATTTCAAAAGCACCCTCAGATACATTAAAAAAAAAAACAAAACAACAAAAAACAAAACTGTATAAAGACTCAACTCTTTCCTTGAGGCACCCAAGTAGAAGACATTGTAAAGTACAAGTGCAGCTTTACAGTCTTCTGCTTGTTGTTTGGGAAAGTACTTTTTAAAAATGTTTCTTGCTAGGGCCACTTTAATTGTAAGCCTGTATTTCAGTCTCAGACTCTCAAGTTAAAGTCACAGGTAAAATTTCAGCACTTAATTATCTTCAAACACAAAGAGTTTGAGCTTTGCACATATAAATCTGGGCAGAATTTGCTTAGCTGCATACAAGCTATTATAGAAGAATGCAATTTTAATGACAAAAACAAAAATTCACAGCTACCCTTTTTAGTTAGGGCCACAGCAAAACAAATTGAAGCTTAAAAATACTGGTCCAATCAACGAAATTTTCCAATTCCACCCACCCGCGTGCTAAACAACACAGATAATCTTTGTCCCTTCTCCCATGAGCCTCAAGATATGCTTCTGTGCACATCTGATCTATATACCATGAGTTTAGAGCTCTGAAACACTGCTGCTTTTATATCAGGAAATGCAGGTATGAATACAAGTTTTAAAAGACAACCTGAAAGTCAGCTCTGCATTTTCCAAGGCTAGCCACCAACTAAGAATAACTGTAACACACAAGTAAAAGTTTCTTTGGCAAAGCCAAGCTGCTTTGAAAGAGTCTTACAAACCACAAAAGTGTAAATTTCACAAATTTCAGACAGGGACTAGTTAAACACCAAACAAGATACTGTAAAGTTCAAACTCTTTTCACATAGAGGAAATCAACGTCAAAAAACCCCTCTTCCAAGACTGCAAAAATAACAAGATAAGGAATAAAAGATAAACAAATAGCTTGAGTGGCAACACTCTTCTGGGCGCTTGGCACAGGTAGTATGAATCTTACATCTGATGTAACAGGTAGTTAAATAGACCATGCATTTTGATACAAAGCATGTACTCTGAAAAACAGCAAATGCTCGAGAGGGAAATGCTGATACTGTTTCCTTTTTTGAGTTTAATGCTGCAAACTTCATATTACTTCAACATTCTTTTTCTGTGCAACCAACATCCATAGCAGGATATTTTTTGACACGTACTGAACCCAAAGTCCATATGTCTGCATCCAGTTCTGCCACGTATCCTCCAGGATGATGCATGCCATGCTGCTATGTCAAGTCTCTGTCACCACCAGGGAAAGTCACGCTGCTCAGTTAATAAACTTGTAAACTTTCCTCCTTCTTTAGCTCCTATATATTTTATTATTTTTCAGGAATGTGAAAATGACTAAGATTTTAACAGAAGTCCCCTACCAGATTTAGCCATTCCAGTTGAAGAGGTTGCTACCCTCCAGCTGCCTGACAGCTGTTGATTAGGAGTCTAAAACCTCTTTGGCAGAAGGCAACCTGCAAAAACTTTCTAAACAGCTTCAAGCAAAGCACATCAGGTGTGGACTAAGCAACTTTCCTGGGTTAGACAGCACCCAAATCTATTCTTCCATTTTCAGACCTGTGGGCAGAGAAAAGTCTTCACCTGGCATAGCTATTCACAGAGTTAGGCTGTGGAGAGGCACCATCTGTGTGTGGCAGCTCAGCAGAGTTTATGCTATTGGCTTTAACAAGAGCAAGCATAGAAGAATGCTACTCTCCCTTGTTTCTCTGAGTCTACCCATAATAACATTTCACTAATGAAAAATAGTTTGGCCTGAGCAACAAAACACATACCAGAGTGCATTCAGAGATCATCCAGAGCAAGCATTCAGTTCTACATGTACACACAGAAATAAAACCTGTAAGGATTTAACTAAAGCTTGCAAGCAGTAAGACAATCATATGTCGCATTACATTTAAACACAACCTTTGTCAGTCTTTCACGAACAATATGATAACAAAGTCCCTTCTACCCTTACCTTATTTAGATCCCTCCTAAACTTCCACATCTACTGCAGAGCCTTTGCCTAAAAGGGCTTCTGTGTTTACAACCAGCAAAAAGCAATCAAACAGAATAAGACTTCTTGGATGTACTTCTGCCTAAATTGCGTAACCACGATATTCTCTCACTGGAAACCACCATCATCTTCCAATCTTATGCTGCAACACGTTTCACCAGCGCTGGGCTGTCAATTCCATCATTTGGGGCAGGCACCTTTGGCACTTTCAACTTGTTGTGAATGCTTTACAGAAACTCATCACTGTTGTTGTACCACTTGTTTAGGACCTTGTTTAGCACCAGCAAGTCCACACCTGTGCTGGCAGGGCATTAGCTGTGCACTCAGACAAATCTCAAAGCAGCCCTGCAGCCTACTAAGGTCGGCTTCAGGTAAGAGATACAGTTTCATGTTCTGGGTGACCTTGGCCATGGTGAGGAGGGAGAGGTAGCATGGTAACTGTCATAATAAAGCTCATAGCAATTTTGATAGCAGGAGAAGGAGGACAAAGTGAGATTTAAACCAATTCTGGTGCCAGATCAAATAGGGACCAGGACTGCCAGAAACAGGTTCCCCTTGGGTTTTTGTTTTTGTTTTGTTTTTAATTCAGATTCCTTCAGACAACTTCTACAAAACCCAAACAACTACATTATAACCACAGACAGGCCTAACCCTGATGCCTGGCTCCAGATCTAAACTCCTTACAGCCAGACTGTTAGCTCCTGAGAAAAATCATCACCGTTTTCCAAATGTGTGTGTCAGGAGGGTTATTACCTCTCTCTTTTCTCTCTGAGGAGAGGCTCCATACTCTTTGATTGTGTGCCTTGCTTATTTAAAAGGTATTTTTTAAAAAATACAAATGAAGACAAGTAACTCATGAAGTTTCTCAAAGGAAGGGGATATTCCTGGCTGCAGACCCCTTCCAATAAGCCTTTCCAGGGGAAGCCCTTTGCATGCAAGCTGAGGGGTTTCAGGGCTGCTCACCTGCCTCCATCCCCACTGAGGACATGTCTGCAGGTCAGCACAACCTAGTGGAGCTCTCAGAGGAAAGCGAAGAGCCACACCAGTTCCTCAGCCTCTAAAGCGAGGAAATAACAGAAATTCTGCAGCGGGTCCCTCATGAGCCCCCTCCAATGCAACACCACAGATCTGTCCTGCCTCATCCTCCAGTCAAGTTAATTGAGTCTGAAGAGCCCTTATCCCTGCCCTGAGGTTGGGACTTTCATGGGTCTGAAGGAGAAGGCGTAGCTCTCACCCTTGTCAAAATACCATCAGCCAAGTGTCACTCAGCATATCCACATCGGGTGTCTGTGGCCAGGTGCTGGCCATGGGGTGGCTGCAGGGTGTCCTCTGTGAGGAGTGGCCAGGGATGCCCCATGCTGGACACACCTGGTTCCAGCCAGCTCCAATGGACCCATCACAGGGCAC
Organism: Aegotheles bennettii; assembly: GCA_013398125.1. Taxonomy (NCBI): domain Eukaryota; kingdom Metazoa; phylum Chordata; class Aves; order Caprimulgiformes; family Aegothelidae; genus Aegotheles; species Aegotheles bennettii. Next base: position 219,412 of record VZRW01014204.1, read on the forward strand.
AGCTGAACCCTGCAGCCAAAACAGTGGAACCTGGGCTAAGAGTTGTTTCAGAAAGTGTGAAGTGAGAAACGGCCCCACCAGCACCCAGGTCAGAGGAGGAGGGGAGGAGACACTCCAGGTGTCAGAGCAGACAGTCCCCTGCAGAGATCTTGGTGGAGCAGGTGGTATTTCCTGAAGGAACTGCAGCTCACAGCTGACCAAGGTCAGCCCACCACAGTATCTCACAACAGATTAAAAGAATCTGCTTTGTTCAGTAGCTCTCCCTCTGCATCCAAGAGACAGGCAAGCAGGCACTGCCAGCCAAGTGGTCTCTGGCTGATGCCACCAGGGCTTGCGTGCCAGGCAGGATCTGCCACAGGCATGAGTAGAAGGAGACAGACCATCAAAAACAACCCTGAACAGTACTGGACACTGTCTTGTTACTGTGGGAGAGACTGTTCTCCCACACAGATCACACCAAAACCCTACCTACAGTTCCTGACTGATGAGGGAATTAAACCACCTGATTTGGGAGGCACATAAGGGCACACCTGCCTTCCACAGACACAGCCATGTATATGCAGATGTCTGCCTGAATTGCCTCACTGGCAGTGAAGTTCTGCCACCATAAAATTGCTTCCTTGCTGTGGGCAAATCAAACACAAAATGGCAGGCTAAACATTACCCTCACAGAAACCTCTCCAGCACATAAAGCTATGGGCAAGGTCCACTTGCATTCCAAAGGGAACTAGGATCTGTGTTTCTAGCTAACACCTCTCAGCTCTGTGACATCTAAAATCACTTCTGAGCCCACTCAGTGGCTGCCAGGCCCTTGGCAGAGAGCTGTAAGCCCTTGCAATGTGTTCAATATGCACAGACCCAGGCAAAATCCCCCCCTCCCTTGTATCTTTCTTCAGGCTAACGATAGCAAGTTCTGCTGAACTTTGGCCCAGCTTCATCCTAGCAATAAGTGGTTTCTTCACTGTGATTCTCCTCAGCCTCCTCACCCCATCACCTCAAGTCCATCTTCATCTCAGTGCTGCCAATCACCTCTGAAACCTCTCCCAACCCAGATGCTTCCTGCCCTGCAGTCCGAAGCACCTCAAAACTCATCTCCTCTCCAAGAAAGTGGAGAGAGGGAGGGGAAAAAGGGCAGGAGCCTTTTCTTTAAATGTATTTATCCATATTTGCAAGAAAGAAGGGGTTTGCAAAAGGATTTAGTGTTCCCTTCCTCTGCTCCCCAGGCAGTCAGAAACTCTGCTCCCTGGCACTGAGCTCATCCCAGACAAAGGAGCAAGGCTAGAGCACACAGAGAGGGGACAAACTGCAGGGGTCATCTATGCTGCTGCCACCAAGCTTTACTGCTTGTTTCAGTCACTCAGGATTTGTTCTGAGAATGATTTGCACTAAGAGTACATGAAGGGCCACACACACAGCCCCAGAAAAGAGGTGGCAGTGTCGGGGTAATGTGGCTGGTGCCCAGGCAAGTGCACCACAACTGTCCCCTCAGCCAGCCAGAACTACATGCTGACAGCCAACAACAACCCACCAGGCCAAGCAGGAGCCAAAAACCCAACAGTTTCCCTATCGACAGTCTTGGCATATGCCACAGACAACATCCCCCCTTGCAATGCCTCTGAGGCCCTGGAGAGGAGCATGCAGTGCCTGACCCCCATGCTCCTGGAAGAGCTATGGGCCTCTCCTGGGGACAAAGGTCCCCTGCAGTTCACCACAGATATTCAAAGCTGCAAAGAACCTGAGCTGGAGCTCAGGTCTAGCAGAGTCTATAGCAAGATATATTGTCTGACATTCTCCCCTCCTCCTTCCCATCCCCCACCTAACCCCTGTAAAGAGATGTTGCATTCACTGAGGTTTAACAGTGAGTAGGAAAAAAAAAAATCAAATCTGTCAGATTCTTAACCTCCAGTGGATTTACCCAAAGCCCTTTGGAAGCAGCTGCTTGAGGAAGGTTTCTGTCAAGTCCGTGTTTCAGATGCAGACATTGGTTGCTTGGTCCCTTGCTGCCGCTCTAGTCTGTGCTCTTGCCACACCTGGACCTGTCCTCCCCTGGAATAACCAGTCCCTTCCATCGCTTCTGCCTAGGGCCCTGTTGCTACTGGGAGGTGAGGCCCAGCTTCTCGCCAGTCCCCACCCTCGAGGTACGTGTCACACCATGGGCTCATACACACTTGCTCACACATGGCCTGACTGTAACTCCCAGCTGAGCACAGACAAGAAAATCTAAAGCAATCATGGTAGCTTCTTCCCTGACATACTACGTACCACGCAGCTCTCCCATGCTCACCAGCTTAGAAAACAAACCCAACCCACTATGGTATCACCAGCTTTCTTCAACACCTCTGTGCAACATTAACTTCTGTGCAAAAAGTGGTAGATTCATCCCTCTGCACCTTTGCGAGGCAGGGCAGTGGCATCGGAGCACTTTGCAGCCAGGTAACAGAAACACCAGGAGAAGCAGCCTCATTTTTATGTCACACAGCAAATACAGGTATGTTAGCAAGACAGAGCTACGCAGGGCTATTTCAGCACGTTCTGAATGAGCTGGTTTGGATTTTGGCAGAAAGATAGCCTCCTTCATATGGACTTTTCATTCAGATGAGAAGCAGGCTATATTAATTCTAATGGAGAGTGCCATGAGATTGTATCTAAACTGAATTATCACTGCATGGTAGTCTCCTGTGCCTTGAAAATACACCCGAAGTAACACAGACAAGAACAGACCCTCTCTCTTTTGAGTACATCATGTGCCTTGCCATGAGATCAGGGATCCATTCTCCTGGTGAAACCCTATGGAAACTTGCAGGACAGATTGCCTTCTGAACTTCATGAAGCCTGTTCTCCAGTGTCGTTGTGCTACATCTGTGTCATTCTTTCAGAGAAATTTATTTTCCCCACATTATCAGGTGACACAACTCACATTTTTAAATTTGTAGAAACAGGATGTTAGGAAACGTATAGACTGTGGAATTTCTTTCATGTCTCCTTCTTAAGTTTCCAGAGAAAACAGTTTATGCTTAAAAAAAGTTGTTTTATTCTTCACTTTCTCACCAGTCACTGGATCTCATCTAGGCAGAAAGCAAGGCTCAAATTTGGAGACAGGTGGACTGCTGGTCGTAACCATAGGGAATTTCATGTATCTTGGCTGTATCAGCAAATTTCACAAGAAGACACTTTTCCTAAAGCTCAGTCATTCTTTTCAGAAAACCTAACAAAAAGCTGAGTTTTGGAAGAATTATTTGGAAATCTTCTATGTTAACTACTCTTTTTCGGAGTGGTGGTAGCAGTTTGAAGAAATTGTTACTCACTATGGAAAATCAAAGACTAAAAAGCAAACAGGACTTGACACCAAAAGCCACAATATCAGGAAGCAGCCCCCTGCCCTGAACTGCTTGCTGATTCCCTCCTTCCAAGGTGATTTCTTCAGCTAGGTTTTCCATAAATGCAAACTCTTGTTTCACCTCCTTCTTCAGAATGTGTGAGTCTGTGCGAAGAAACTGCTTCTGCATTGCTACATTATGCTTGCAAAATGTTACCTGTTCCCCTTGCAAACATTGTTAAGTGAGTCATGAAGATGGACAGCCTCAGTGGTCCATGTAATGGCAAGACTGCAAACAAAAGCCTTTCAGACATTACCTTTATTTTGTGGTACAGAGCACGCAAAGAGTAAGGAAGTTCCCTGACAAAAATGTCATTAAGGCTGTGCCATAACAGAGAAGACTACTTGGTTACTGTTCATCTCTGAGAGTTAGTTTTTGTTTCCAGATGCCTCATAAATGATAATTTTTACAACAGCTAATTACAGACACACTGTAGTGACTCCCTAGCTAGGCTTGTAACCCTTTTGTGTCATTATTATTATTACAAGCAGCATTCAGAACCTGAGCCCTTTGACACTAAACACCATACATATGTAAATACTCAAATATGGTCTCTACTGCAAATACTTTGTAATTTGAGGCCTAGGCTGCATCATTTTTGTATAAATGTAACTATCTCACTTCACAGGAATGATTTTATAAGACTATTGCACTGAGCAAAGTTACATAACTATAATAAAATTTATGCGAGTCCAGCTTACATCTCCAAAGAAGCTATGCTGAACTAAGTATGTCATACTGAAGTGATATTCATGCCAGAACTGTATCAGTTTAACTATACTGGGATCCAAAATCACACTGAAACCAACACTCAAGCTGTCTGAGACTAGTGCGATGTAAACTGGGGCACACATAAGCTAGAGGGCAGACGATACAGTCAGTACAGACATCAGCAATTTCACATCTGCACCTCAACTTACCTCTGGAAAGAATAGTCTACTGAAAATTTTGGGTGTGCATTGCCTTCTTGAGTACCTGAAACAAAGATGCAATAGCTTTCTCTGTTGTGTTTGACTGGCTTTTTGACTGTATTATACACTCAGGCTGCAATATTACTCTCCTCTTATTAAATTCCAGGGAATCCACATGCATTAGCAGCATTATGAATGTCCAGAAAGAAGGAAGCTCATGCCTTACTAGTCACTAGAGGATCTATGAGATGCACTGAGCAATCAACAGATCCTCTGATGCATGCACAGTAAGATGTGAGCCTCAGCTGAACTCTTCTGTAATTGGGGCATTTGGACAGTCCCTGCCCCATGTGGATTTCCTGGACTCTTATTAGAGTGAGCTCATTCTGCAGTCTTTCCCTAGGGGATAATAATAAGGTCTTCCTCCTCTACCTGTCACCTATTTCATGAAACTTGTGTGAACTTAATACCTTCCAGACTTCTTACTGGGTGCAAAATGTGTTTGAAATTAGATAACAGGTACAAAAGTTACACAGACTCTCCCAGTGCAACCACATATACAGTATTCCCTTAGAAAAGCAGGCCTAACAATAAATCCAAGTTAAACAGACAAGGCATTTTTCTAAGGAACACAATGTTGCAATACAATCTGTATTTAATTTTCTTTAAAAAACAAAATAAAACAAAAGCAACCAAAAAAACCCAACCCCAATCAACCAAAAAACACCACCTCACTTTTTAACCAAAGAGTTGCATCTGGAATCAGGAGCCCTCACCTGTGTAGTGCTCAGTTTCACCCTGCTTCACTCTTCTTGTGCTGCCACACCTCCTTGCTGATGAGTGCATCCCACCTCGACCCTGCTCTGCCTTACATGTAGTGTAGGAAAAAGGTAGGTAAAGGCTCCATGAGTGCTCCTGGATTCTATGATTAGTAGCAGATTTAGGGACAACCGCTTCCTTGGCCCTCAGCATATGTGCATGAGTTAACAGTGTTCTTTCACATGCCGATAAATTGTTACTGTCATGCACAACCCCCTGGAATCGAAAGCCAAGTTATCCTTCTAGATTTAATCCCTCATTTTACCAGTTTCTCTGTTTCAAACCACCTCTGTTCACTCTGGATCTCTCAGGGAACTTAAGGATTTGAAGTACTGATCATAGGCTGCAACCTGGATAGTTTTTAACTTCTGTGTTGTATTTCTCCAAGGAGGCTGGGTAGGTCCTATGCATGCTTAGAATCCAACTTCCTACTAGACCGGTTTCTCAGAAGAAAATGCAGCAGACAGCTCGGTTCTCTAGAGTCAGATCTCGGGATAAATGGGTCTGAATTGTGTTGGTCCCATATGAGGTATCAATGCTATGTCTTTGCCTTATCACTCCACTCCTCCCTCATTGCCAACCCAAAACACTTTCTCTGAATAATCACAACTGCACTGATTTCTTCCCTCTGCAAGGGAGCCTGGAGCCTGCACTGATATTTTTAGGTAACCCACTTGCTCAGTTTTCTTTCCCCTCTGTGAATAGATCCTTCACTTATTCTATCTCATACTGTCACACACATTCCTTGTCTCTTTCTTGTTCTGGCACTCTCTCAGAACTGTAAATGCAGCACCTACTGCTTAGATACAGGGCTACACTAACACTTTATGTTGTTTTTTATGTCTGGGCTCTCCCAGGGCTGTACACACTATGGCCAGAAGTACAGAGCTAAAGACCACAGGGGGACCTTGATAAGAGTAGTAAGTGGTTGAAGTACTATGGAGGAAGCCAAGCATAAGTTCCAATTAGTATTTTTATGATTATTCATCAAAGCTGATAAAGATCCCATTCCAAAGGAACAGGGTAAAAGACCCAGCCAGCTAAGGAAGGTAACTTACAACTGAAGAAGTTTCTCATCCAAATTCTCTCCTGTTTCATAGTGACAGTTGGCATAAAATATCACTACTCTGACACGAGGAGGCTTTGGTGCCAAGTTTGTGGAAGTATGAACAAAAAAAAACAGTGACAAGGCAGGAGAAGATCAGTCAGTCCTTGTGTGGCTGTCTCCAACCTATACTGCTGCTGTTTCAAAGGACTTTCACCTTTGGTTCTAACCACATCCTTGCTTCTTGTTCTTCCCGTCTTCTGCTTCAGGAATCTTAGGAATGTCTTTTTACATATATCCCTTCTTTCAGACTGTGTGCTTTGTGCTACCCAACTGCTTTTTTTCCTCATGCTTTCCATTCTCATTCCCAGTCTTTCCGTTTCCCTTTCCTTTTTATTTTGGCCCACAAACAACCCCCTTCCCCCGCATGTCAACAGCAGTGGGAAGTAACCTAATTAATAGTTCCTTGATAGCCTACCCCACACACCCATCCCCCCAGTATCCCACTGGCAATTCAACAGCCCTCTCTGAAGAAAGGAAAATATTTCCATACTAATTAATAACAACATTGGGTATTTCTGGGCGGAAGGATCTGTGATTCCCATCTGGGCCTAGATCTCTCGAGCTGACAGAGCAATTGTACCTCAAAGCACATTTCCTTTCCCAAATCCATGTGTCATTAACTGTTTACAGTGCTCTCTGTATCAAACATCTCCAACAGCCTGTCTTGTATGTTAGCTGGTATCTTAGTAATTGAGTTCAGGATTAATTCCTTCAGCACTCAGCCTGTGTCTCTCTTTCAGCACATGGCATTTGCTCCTAAGCCTATACTGCTTCCTTACTCTCTTCTCTAGCAGGATTCACGTGAGCCAAGGACCTTTCCATGTTGTGGTTCTCAAAGGACACAGATGCTACTAGATCCATTTAAAATGTCTCTGCTGCTTGACATCCCCTGACATCCACTTCATTGTCTCTGTTGTAAAAAAATCAAGTGCTGATTTTGAAGTGTATCTACAGAGGAGGAATAGTTCTCAGTGCTGACTGATCTATAGAAGAGAAGGGAAAGGTAGGAAATGCTTCACTGAGGACTGTGTTGAAAGATGGGCTTCCAGAGAAGAAAGGGAGCATATGTAAATTTTTCATTCTGGAATCACCAAAAAAGGAAGTTGTGTCTTCTGCCTCTAGATGTGACTTGAGACGACGTGACTAGTTGCTTCTTCTGCATCACAGGCCGGAAGAAGAATGAAAAGCAAATAAAGAAAAATGTGGGAAACCCTGGTGCTTCTGGAAAAATGCAAAAGACAGAGCCTTTCCCAGTGAGAAAAAATAATAGAGGTCCTATACCACCTATCAGCTCCTTAAAGCTATGACAAATGAGAAAGAACATTTCCTAGAAGTCCTACACAGACAGCATTGGGTTAGGGGACACCAGTGTTGAAACGAGACTGCCAGACCCCATCCCACACATCAGAGGACAGTAGGCTGTCTCACACATCAGAGGACAGTAGGCTGTCTCAGGGTCTGTTGAAGTAGCAGAAACACCAGCAGCAGCTACAGAAAGGTTCACAGCAAGCAAGAAGCTGTCCACAAACATGAGTCCTTCTCCTACACAGAGTAAGCTGGAAAAATAGTTCCAGATAAGCATTTAGATAAAATAAATGCACAAGAAACACATTTACTAAGCAGTGGGCCAGTGAAAAGCATCTTCAAAGCAGAGTAATAAGGAAGGAACTGTAAAATAGAATAAAGAAGGGAGCTAAGTGAGGTGCTTCCACTTACTGTCACTGCAGTGCTGCTTGCACAGCCTCTGCTGTGTCACATACTCCACATGTCCATTTCCTATGCCAGCCACCTTCTGAAGAGCATTTTATCCCCCAGCTGCTGCCCAAGCTTCACTGCAGCCCTACTGTTCCCAGTGCCTGCCTAGCCATAGTCGTGCCCAGTCTCCCCCACCACCACAGCCATCCTTGTACAGCAAAGCCTTGTACACTGAAGCACACATTTACATCCACATGGCTGAAAGAGGGAAGGATGGAAGGAACGAAGGAAGAAAGGATCCCCCTTAAAGGAGGGGAAGAAGGATGGAGACAGAGGCAAATAGGAGGGAGAGTGAGAGGGGCCATAAATTCCCTTCTAATTCCAAATAATTCCGATTACATGGATGAGTAGTTTTCAATCAGAAAGATAATCTCAAAGATAGATGGCAGGATAATTGCTCGTCGGCGCGACGTAAATATTGTGTCGTTTCTATTAATCTCAGCGAATCGGGTGTCAGGGTTGTCACTCATTCATCAAAACAAATTAAAAAAAACATATTAAAAAAAGAGAGAGATGCTGGAGGGAGGGGGATGTGTATCCAATAAGCAGCTGAAGGCGTGCAAGGTAATGGATGCTGCTTACATGCTGTTTGTATTTTTTGGTTTATAAAAGCTAAAGGTAACTCAGGCAGTAGGTCTTTATTAACCTCTCGGTAGGGACTGCAAGGGGCACTGCTGCATGCAGAACAGAGCAATAGGGCTGCAGAATGGGACTGTGGTTGCACAACAGGGGGAAGGAAGTGGACAACAAGCCCTAGATAGTGCAGCTGAATAGTCTGGGCATTAACAACAGGCAGGAGGTACTGCAGAATCACAGTACCTGGGAGAAAGGGCATGGATCACAGCATAAAACAAAGGCAGTGCCTCCATCTGCCATGTATTAGAGCGGGCAGGGAGTGGAGCATGATGTGGGGAAGTCGGCAAGCTGGGCACATAGTACTCTTTGGTGTGATTTCCCCGCTGGCTGCAGAATGACAGCATGTCTCTGCTCCAGTGTTATCTCCCCCGTCTCCCTAGCATTGCATCCCCAAGCATTATGCACACATGCCCCTCCCCTGCAACTTGCCTGGCCTCAGGCAGCCTCCTCACAGGGCAAATACAGCCATTTGGTCCCCTGGTCAGTCGTCAACTAGTGTATTCCCTTAATTCCTTTCTGCTGACCCAGGAGCACCCATCCTCCACCTCACATCCCTCAGCACTCTCCCTCTCTCCTAGGACCCATCACTTGCCCAGGAGAGTGCCCTGGCCTGGAACCTACAGGTAACAGCTTGAGTCACGCACTGGTCAGTCACCAGTGTTTCCCCACTGCACAGAGAAGTTCCTCAGGAAGACCCTCATACTATTCTGATATCCCTTTCCTGAGGGTTGACACCTCTTTCCCCAGGTTAGGAGCCCTAACCTTAGCTTCTGCACTTGGGATTTTCTCTAGTGGGTGCTGGGCTGAAACTACCACTCACATCCCACAGCTGGGACAGCTTTACTGGTGGAAATCAGGTTGGATCAAGCAACCATGAAGAAAAGGCTCCCTATGCAACTTTCTCTCTACTCAAGAACACAGCCATATCTTTCCAAGAGTGGAAAACTTCTGCTAGACAGTAGCCTGCAGCCATGTCATCTTGTGCTGCAACCCACAAGAGCTGGTGAACCAGTCCAGGCTAGATAAGCATTTTGACCAATCACTTCCCCAGTAAACTGAGCTGTGGGCAGGAAGCAGATCATAACTGTGCAGGGAGGTTCTCCAAGCCAGGACTGCTTGAGCCTGCTGCTTGTTGCTGTGATGCAACAGGGAGCCCCTTCTGACCATCTATAGCCACTGAAGTGGTGTTTTTTAAGCAAGTCACCTCAATTTGCTGTTGTCTACTTAGGATTTTTGCGGGGCTTGGAGAAAACCGTTCCTTTCCCTGCCTGCAGTGTAGAGTGGCCAAAACACTGCCTCAGGCCTGTGCTCTGACTGATGTGTTGTAAGTACTTTAGGATGAAAGACATGAAAGTATTATGTTTTCAGACCAAACTCAGTTTGTCAACTAAGACAAGTTTTGCCCTCCTGAGCTCCAGGAAGAAGCTGACACGTTTTGGCTGTAAGTTAGCTCAGTGCTTTGCAAACAGCCCACTAACACAAGGACCTGAACCAGTGCCCAGGGGCTGTCCTCACTAAATGGATTTGAAAAACGCTAATATTTCATCCTTGGCCACATCAGTGTTTCTGTTCATTTACTGCTGTTGTTTGCTAAATGAACTTATTTATTTAAAAAGCCATTCTATGGGTAGCTTCCATTGAAAGTTGGAAACAAATTCCCCATGGATGTCCTCATGCCAGGCTATGGCAGAACCGGTCCCACTGTAGGCCAAGAATCATTAGGATTGAGTGCTGTTCTCACAGCACAGTCCTCTGGGAGCAGGGAGACTTGTCCCAACAATACTTTTAACCTGTCAATCCAGCCAGCAACGCAATATCCGCTGGGGATTTCAGCTGTTTCTGTGATCCTGCCTTATCTCCCTACATCCCCTGGCGTGCCCGCCACTCGGTGAAATGTCACTTCTCTCTCCCCTTCTTCCAAGATGGAAGTGAACTTGTGTGCCTGGCAGGGGGACTGACAGACATGAGCTGAAAGGCTGTCAAGGACCCACTGAAAAGTGGGCAAGCCACACTGTGTCAGATTTCAGGGTCTAACACTGCAGCTTTCTGTCTGCTCTCAGGCTAGCTCTAAATGGAGCCTTTGATAGGCAGCCAGGCAGCTGTCATCACAGGGTCAGCCTCAGAAGCAGGAGGGTATGAGCACCTGGGAAGCACATGTCAGTGAGCGGAGAATAGCAGCAGTATTGTAAGACTGGGTACTGCAGGGAACCAGGAACACTGGAATGAGGGGAGAGTCAAGCATCAGACAACGGGATAAACCAAGTGTGTCCATCCACAAGTCCTGGAGAAACTCCAGTTCCACAATGACTTTTCAGGAGTGAAGTATCCCACAGGACCAGCTTCCTACTAACTCCTCAGTGCTCATTTTCCTCTCTAAGAAATTAGCCTAAAAGAGACTCCTTGGGGGGAAAGAGTGCAATTATCTTTGACGACCACCCAACATCATTTCCCACTTCCCATGAGTGGGGACTGTAGTAGTCTTTGACTTCCCCATGGCTGGAGTCAGGGGACCTAAACAGGACTCGATACTTGAGAAGAGCATGGCTCCTCCTCCCAGTATGTCACAGCTTTCCCAGTGACCACGTGGGTGGGTCCCTACTACAAAAGACTGAGCTCACCCATGACAGATGCGAGGGAAGAATAAAATGCCACACTGAAGGGAATCTCCATGATTCCTTCACTCAAGGGCCTGATCCCTCTACCCATGCAATCTGGAGTTACTAAACAAGTTATGATCTCAACTAATTACATCCATATATACTATATACAACTATACAAAAATAATTAATTTACAGCTACCAATTAAGACAATTCTCTTACTCTGCAACAAGAGTTGGTCCTTTCCTTAATGACTTTCTTTCAAGGTACCTCTGAAACAGCTTGACGAGGTAACCACTGACAATCTGGACCTTCAGGTAACGCTTTTTTTCAGAGACACTCTTAGAAAACCAGCATATGTGGAGTGAAAGTTCTGTCATAAATAAAAAACTGGATGAAGCTGAAAATGTTAGTCAAGAATGAACAGCTAGTCTTCAGCATGAGATCAGATCAAAAGCTCAGCCACACCAGGGTCTATGCTAGGACTACTGAGTTATATTATGAATGAATGGGAAACTGAGAAGAACAGATGGTTAAAAACTGCAGATGACAGCCTCATTTAAATTATTCAAGCAAAAATGGACTGAGAAAAACCGGAGTGACAAAGCTGGATAGAAAGCCAGACAATTGAGGGTGAAATCCAGTGTCAGCCAAAGCCAGGCAATGCAGACTGCCTTCAGACAGCACTTCCATAGGGCTGGAATTTCCAGAGGAATACAGGAAACATAGATGGTTCAATGGAAATGACCTTTCACTCTATTGTGATGGCAAGGAAAAAAAAAAAGCACTCATTCAGATACACCAGAAAGGAAATACTAAGTGATAATGGATAGGAATTTTTGTCCCTGTAGAGTGGCACTATCTCTGAATGTCACAGAAATTTCTTAGGGGAAATATCTCTGTCTTCCTTCTTCTTCCCTCCTCAGACACTTACGTAAAGAGCACAAGGGAACCATGTCCTGAGAGAGACCTAGCACAGTCAGTTAGCACTGAATATCTTCTGGAAGAGAGCAGAATATAGAATATATGAATCCACATTAATGCATGGGACTTACCCCCACAGGGTAGCACTGAAGATACAGATTAAGCAGGATTAAAAATAGGATCAGATAGGTATATGAATTATGATGTGATCTATGCAGGCTCTCCAGTCCTCTATCCTCTCACTGACAGCAGCAAAAACTTGCTGCAAGAACCTCATAGTAGTTTTGGACAACCTACCTCCTTGTAAAACTATCACCCTGACAGAGATCTAGTTAAAACTCATAAACAGGTAAGACTCTGACCATCAGAGAATAACAGTGCGCCCAGCCCCACATCAGTGAGTGGATGCCAGTCAAGGGAGCCTCCCACAGGCTTTATGGATAAATTGGGTGGCAACTTCTTGGCCTAAGTGCCTGATTTGTCTTTAGGCTTTGTGCACTGACACAATAGCTGTTTCTATGTCTGAAGTTCCAACAGAAAGTGATGAGAACTGTACAGAGCTGCCCCCTGAGCTTGCCAATGCACCACCAACTGGACCCACCTTCTTGGAGAAAAGGCAAATAATATCCGAAATTTGAGGCTGAAGCCAACCTCAAACCATCAGAAAGCGGAAAAAAACTTTATCCCCAAATTCAACTTCTGGAGCATCAATCACTCTAGGAACCAGGACTCAGGAGCAGGGAGAAAATTGGTGTGATAACTTCTATGCTTCTACATGTCACCCAACCTAACTCTATTTCAAGTGCTGGATGGCTTCTTTCAGTGCAGCTCCTCTACCTACACCTTCTCTCCAGACCTCCCTCCTCTGCCTCTCAAGATGAGGATAGAGGTGTGGATATCAGAGGCTGCAGCAAAGTAAGTCTGGCTTGTTACCTAGAGGTGGAACAAGTCTGCTGGCCATGTGAACTCAGCTTACAGAGGTCAGGCTGGAAAGCACTGCAGGTTACAAAAAGCCATCAAAGGGAAAAATGATAAGCTTCCTTCCCTTGTTACATTTCCCAGCTCTGTCTCACCCTTCCATGACCTTTACAGACTGGCAACCCACTATTGCTGAAATTCCCCCTCTTGCACACAGCACTTCCCACATGATGTAACAGCACAGGGCCAGCCAGCTCCACCATTTGGTGGCTAGCCCAAACATGGCCTGAACTGAGTAGTGGTACCTCATTGAGAGCTTGTTGTAAAAGTGGTTCTTGGGCCTGTCAGAATCAATGCTACCCTACAAAACACTTTTAATATATATTCCCTTTAATCTTCTCACCTCTCCCTGCTCCACTGAGGATGGGATAGGCACAGCAGAACCTCTCAAGACTGATGAGTTGCATGGTGCAACCTCACCCTGAGGAAAGTTCATTCACTTCCCCTCAGCCTCTGCCAGCCTCACCTGAGCACTGTGAAGGTTGTGTAGAGACTTCATCACTGCTATGAGCACGTCTCGGGGCATCCATGACCCTGCTCACTGGAAAGCCCCCACACAGAGCAGCACAGCACTCATGACACCCAGCTGTGAGAGACATACAGAACTGTTCTTCAAGGGATGGATTTTCAGAGTCCTCTCTCATCACCTCACTGTCCAGAGCTGCCACCTACAGCTGGTGGGGGATGTAAGAGAATGTTTACCACATGTCCCAGCTGAACAGGAATGTCAGGAGCATAAGGAAGCAGAACCTACAGCCATGGCCCAACACAACCTAGACTGACAATGAGGCAGATTCCCCAACAGCACAAAGGGTGAATGTTAACCTCCAAGAGTCCTACTGCCCTTTTGTCTTTCAAATGGACAAAACGCAAAGAGAGAGTCCAATGTCCCAACAAAAACCTGGGACTCCCAGGCTTCAGCCTGGGTCATTCACATTAACACCTCCCTGGCACCAACCTCATTACTTTCCTGCTCCTCTTTCCCTACCAGAACTTCTGCTGGGGATGGTGTTGACCAGGAGGTTGTGTTTAAGCAGATCTCTGGAGATGCTGGGAGGGGAACACTGAAGAAGGCCAGAGCATGTTTGTTTTATTGCATTTGGTTATTGATTTCACTCATTTCCTCCTCTGTCATTCTCCTGCTCCTGCATTGTGGTAAAATTCTTTTGCTCCCATCCCTGCTCCCCAGATCCCCAACCCAGATCCCTTCCGACACTGTGATTAGCTACCTTGGTCTGAGGACTCCCTGAAGATGGAGCTCCTTACAGAGAACATGGGTTCTCTGCTCCAAAGCATGACCACTGACTCAGCTGGGTGCACACAGTGCATCTGACCACCCTCCCGCTGGCTCATCCATCAGCACTCAGACACAGTCTATAGGCCATATCCAAACCTCACTGAAGCCTCTAGGAGGCTTTTCACTGACTTCCACAATGAGTCAGACTAATTTTTCTCTCCAAAGAGCTCAGTCTTAGGATTCCCCCAATGGACAGCAACTTGCCAACCTTCGGACACCAAATGAATACCCTCACATGGCTGTACCTCCTTCTGGCACTATAGTCTTTTAGATTTCTCCTCTCCACATATAATGTTGAATGTGGTTTCCTTTTACTTGCACGTGTCCTGGAAGCAGGGGCCATTATTTCTTACCTTTGTTTCTAAACTCAAATCCCTTTGCATCTCCACACTGTGGTCACTGGTTATAGTGCTCCCAGTTTAGTACCCTTTGCAGGTTTAATTAATGGTCTGTTTACCTCCTCTTCCATATATCTAATGAAAAGGATTAATCATACCAGCTTGAATGCTGATCCCTGTCCCACCTCACTGGCCATTTCAAACTATTAAACACCAGGTTTTCTGTGGTAAAGACCAGATCTTTCTGTCTCAAGCTTATAGGATTCTTTTACAATCATCATACTTTGACCAGTTTTAAGTTCTCAGCCTTCCTCCTCGGCTTGTTCTGGAGAACAAGTACACCTTGCTAATGGGATTTCATACAGCAGAATCAAATGCTTCACCAGCACTCAGATGCATGTAAAATATAGAATCATAGCATCATTAAGGCTGAAAGTGACCTCAGGATCATCCAGTCCAACCACCCACCTATATCACCACTAAACCATATCACCCAGCACCACATCCAGATGTCACTTGAACACCTCCAGGGACGGTGACTCTACAACTTCCCTGGACAACCTATTCCAATACCCAATCACCCTTACAATGAAAACATTTCTCCTAATGTCCAATCTGAATCTCCACAATGCAATTTAAAGCCCTTTCCTCTCATCCTTTCACTATGGACACAGCAGAAGAGCCCGACCCCCCACTCACTACAACCTCCTTTCAGGGAGTTGTAGAGTGTGATGAGGTCCCCCCTGAGCCTCCTCTTCTCCAGACTGACCAACCCCAGCTTCCTCAGTCCTTCCCCATAAGACATGTTTCCCAGTCCCTTCACCAGCTTTGTTGCCCTTCTCTGGACATGTTCCAGCACCTCAATGTCTTTTTTGAAGTGAGAAGCCCAGAACTGAACACAGCACTAGAGGTGCAGCCTCACCAGTGCCAAATACAGTGGGACAATCACTGCCCTATTCCTGCTGGCCACACTATCAGACAAAGAAAACATAGGAGAATGAGAAACACCAACTGAAAGCCAAAAGCACTTGCCCAGCCTGGTTTGTTCTCCATACTGTCTCTACAGATGTTACTACCTGCTCTGAAGAACTCCACATCATTCCTTTCTCACCTCATTTTCCAAGGAGACATGTCCACTACAAGAACCCAATTGCTTCCACCAACCTTATCAGCTATCTCTACCCCTTACTTCCAGCCTCCCTTGAGCATACTTCTCCCACAACTGTTCTCTTACACAAAAGCAAGGGGTGGAGACAAGAAGAGTATATGCTGAAGAGCTCAAGAATTTATATAAAAGCTGGAAGTACTTGCATTTCCACATCCAGACATGCCAGTGGATGCAAGATCACATTCTGCCCCAGAAAGCCTCTCACTGCAAATACCCCCATTTAGAAGAACAAGCACATGGAGATCTCCCTTTCCCCCAGGAAAGCACTAGGAATAGTACAGCTTCTCAGCAGAGCTGCTTCTCTCACCTAAGGCCACTGCAGGTGAGTTGACAAAAATAAATCAATGTCTGATACTGGGCTCAAACCTGCCCTCTTGCCGTGAGGCCAGCAGCAGATCGAATACACCTTATGGCCACCTCTTACCTTCTCTCAGCTTTACCTTCCTGGCCTGCCAACAAGGGAATTATCTCTCTAGACTCCTTGCAAGAAGGAAGCAGACATAGAAAGCTCTCAACATACAGTGGAACTTTGCAGCTTTGATCACAACTGCTGCATTTAAGCTGCTTGTGGATCACTAATCACAATACCAACAGGTACACCTTGAGAGGAATGAAACCAATGCTTCAGCAAGGTATATGTGTCCTCCCAATGTGCATGACATTTGCTGGGGTTGGAATATAGGTCCATTTTCCTTCTCAAAGAAGGAAGAGATACAGAACAGACAGAATGAAGGCAGATGCCGAAGCATGAAAGCAGATGTCCCCCAGGGAGAGGCAGAGTGACACTGTAAGGAGTTGCAGGGAAAGAGCTTTAAGGCCCCCAAATTGAATCACTCTAAGGTCTTAATTTCTATGGTGCAAATGTACTCACCCAGAGCCTGTGATTAGGGAGCAAATAGCAAACCTTCAGCTTCATCAGTCATTGCTTAAAGGCCAACTCATGAGAAAACCCACTATATGCTCTGCCCGCTATGTTCTCCTAGGACCTGACTGCCTGTGACAGGCTTTCTCTGCTTCAGCATTGCAGCTGAGTTACTTTGCCCCCTGTTCTATTCCACCTCCCCACTAGCACGTCCATGTCCACTAAATCTCACCTCTGAGACTACACGTCCGCTCTAACCTGCACCTTAACCCTTCCTTCACGTCCTTTGGTAGCAAATCTGAAGCAGTCAGAAAGCTCTGCCACTCCATCCATGCACGCTACCAGCTACTCTGTGCTGGCTGTGAGCTGACTAAGGAAAAAGCAGCTGAAAGTAGCTGACTTTACAGACTATGGGTTTCTCTCTGACCTATAACTTCCTTCTGATCCATTTTCAAAAGATGTCTAAAATCCAATAAATTAGGGCCCACTGCACCCATATCCTTGGGAAAATGATGTAGTGAGTCCTCTTAGAACATGTTTTGGGCACACAAAGGAGAAGAAGGTGATTTGGAACAGTCAGTGTATTCCAAGGATAAATTGTGCCTGACCAACCTGATTCTCTTCCATGATAAAATGATGGGACTTGTGGACAAGGGAAGAGGCCTGGAAGCCATTTACCTTGACTTTAGCAAAGCATTCAACACCATTTCCTGGAACGTCTCAAGTTTGATATAAAGCTATTGTGAGTGGACTATGAGATGGGTTAAAAACTGATTGGATGATCAGGCTCAGAGGGCAATGTTACCTGCAGGCCAGTAACAAGATGCATGCAGGGTTGTATCCTGGGACCTGTCCTGTTTAACATCCATATCAATGACCTAGAGGCTGCAACAAAGCACACTCTTATCATGTTTGCATTTGACACCAAACTGGGGGGACCAGTTGATATGCTTAAGGCAGGTCTGCCATCCAGAATGGCCTAGACAGGCTGCAGGAATTGGTCTAACATTAATCTTATGAAATCCAACAAGGACAGATGCAAAGTCCTACACCATGGAGGAAATAATTCACTGTGACAGCACATTCTAAGGACTGCCTGGTTGGGTAGCAGCTCTGCTGAAGAGGACCTGGAGCCTGATAGGCAGTAAGCTGAATATGAGCCAGCAGTATGCCCTGGTGGTAAAAATGGCCAGCAGTGCCCTGAGTTGTATTGATGGCACCATAGCCAGTAGGTCAATGGATGCAGTTGTTCCACTTCACTTGGCATTTGCCAGACTCTATCTAGAATGTGTCGTTCAGATTTGGAGCCCCGGTACAAGAGAGAGATTGATAAACTGGTGCAAGTTCAATGAAAATTGAGCAAGGTGGTCAGCAGGTTGGAGCATTTGCCCTGTGGGCAGGAGAGACTAAGGGAACTGAGCTTCTTTAGCCTGGAGAAGAGAAGGTTTTAGAGGGACCTAACAGCAGACTTTCAATAAGGACCTTATCAAGAAGGCAGAGACAGGCTTATTACAGTAGATCGTGGGTTGGCAATACACAACAGGCACAAATGGAAATAAGAGAACTTCAGACTGGACAGAAGAAAAAGTTTTTCCAGCATGAGGATAGTCAAGCATTGGAATGAGCTGCACAGACAAGTGGTGCAACCTTCATTTTTGGAGGCTTTCAAGATATAACTGGATAAAGCCCTTAGCAACCAAGTCTGAATTCAGTTTTGATCCTGCTCTAAGCAAGGGACCGTACCAGAATGTACCTCCCAATGTCCCTTCCAACGTGAATTATTCTGTAATCCAATGATTCTACAAACAGACTTCAGGAGACATTCATTTCTTGCAGAGTTATTTCTGGAGTAGAAAGAACAGCTACAGAAATGACAGGACCTGGCTACCATTTTTCACCAGTTCTGTAATTACTGCATCTGCACAGCAGCTCTCCTCATAGCACCCATGGAAAGGATGGGTCAGGAGCCCTGAGAGAGAAAAATAGCTACTCACATACACTCCAAGGAGAAGGCCTGACCCTGGCCACTGCCCAACCCACCAAAGTACAGCCATTTTTTCTAGTACCAGTGACAGAATGGCTCATGGCTTCTCAGAGGTGTCACTGACCAGTCCTGCCAACAACAGCAGAACGCACTGAATACAGCATGCTATGGAAGTACCAGTTTCTCCAGTATGTCTCTCCATAAGAATACAAACCCATCAGAAGAAAAACCCTGAAATACAATTTGTACCAACAAATATGCAATGTTATTTCCATGGGAGCAAACCGAAGTGGGCTCTGAGCAGAGCGGCATCACAAAGAAGTTAGGGCCATTTGTTGTCCCTCAGTCTTCATATCTTTAAAAAAATGCTATTTCCCAGCAACACACACACACGGAGCTGTCTCCTCAAAAACTAAATATTAAGGCAGGAAGAATGTCCTTGTCTAGGCCTAGATAGTTGGAGAGATGGCAGAAATCTGTAGCTAGTAATTCTCTCAAGAATTATAATAATAAGAAGGACACATCCCATATATCTCATCCCACAAATCTTATGGTGGATGACCCTTTGTTCTTTACAGTCAAGGGAAACATGAGGAAATATCTGTTGAAAATAAAAACTTCCCATTGGAACACCTTGAAGGGGCTTCAAAGATCTCACCAGAGATGGCACTTAGTACCTTTTAAAAAAAACCTACAACATGTAAATTGGGCAAAGATTGAAGCAATGATAGTGATACTCCTGCATTTTGAGAAGGACAAAAGGGATTTTGACAGGAATTCTAGATCAGTTAAACTTGATTTCAGCCTGGACAAAACAATGAAACAGTTAATCCAGAATTATACTGGGAAAAATAAAAGCAGAGGCTAAAAATATAGTGGAAAGTAGGTCTTGTTAGGCTGCTACCTTCTCTCTCCAGCTATTTTTTCCTTTTTTTTTTTTTTTTTTTTTTTTTTTTTTTTTTTTTTTTTAACAGGACAACAGGCCTGGTAGGTAAAGACAGCAGTGCTAGTGCAGCATACCTGGACATCCATAGCAAGGCTACAGCCATAGCCAGTTCAGCTGTCATTTCACACTCAGCTGCAGGTCCTAACACATTTCTGGCCCACAAACCACACTGCTGCCCCTGTTCAGTACAAGCAACAAGCTCAGACTCAAATGTACTCTGTTTATAGCAAAGAAGCAGGGGGCACGAAAGAGGCAGTGGTGGCAGTCTGATGACAGTGGCATGCTGGCTGCAGGGGCATGGAGAGCTGGACTTGCTGCTTGCACTCAGTCTGCACAGTGCACTCTGCTCTGCACATCCTGGAGCCAGGGTAAACTCTGAGCTGGGCTGCAGTGGAGAGGGACAGACAAGTATGGCAGGGAGATCTGTGTTCTGTGGAATGAGGGGGGATAGAGCTAGGGACTACAAGCTCCGTTCCTGTTTACAGGCAGGATGCAGCTCCTGCCTCTGGAGAAACAAGTGCCATGAGGAGCTTGGGGCACTGTGAGCCAGGACAGACGCCTGGGCAGAGTACAGAGATGTGCCTTGCTCTGGGGCAAGGATGACACTTGGTGGAGTTTTCAGGAAGGTAAGGATGGAAAGGACCACAGTGGGTCATCTGGTCCAACCTCCGTGTCCACACAGGGTCATCCTAGAGCACATGGAACAGGATTGCACCCAGACAGTTCTTGAGTATCTCCAGTGAGGGAGTCTTCACAACCCCTCTGGGCAACCTGTTCCAGTGTGTGGTGACTTGCACAGTAAAGAAGTTCTTCCTCATGTTCAGGTATAGGTACGACATACACATAGGTGGAATCAGGAAAAATGAGGAAAGAGGCTACTCAATGTCATGACTCACACCATTCTCTATAACCCAGCAATGCACAGTCCAACGCAAAGTACAAAGTGGGACTGATGCCACAGGGGATTGTCACAGAGGCAGACTTGGGGGTCCCAGGCACAATGTGAGCTCTCATGTAACCCTTGGATCTACAACATGGGAAAGATTAAGAGCAATACGCAAACATCTTGCATGCGCCAGTAAGGCAGTTACTAGATCCCTTGCTCCCAGCAGATGCAAGCTATTTGTTCCCTTGATTATCCAAGACTGAGAGCACGTACTTACATGACAAAGCACCTGAGAGCAAGGTGCCAGTCTTGTAGGCAGAACTGCAAAGAAATCCAGAGCCAAGTTGAAGAGTCTTCAGAATGAGATACTGCCATACTGCCTCCTCATGGCAAGGGGAATTATACAGCAACCAAGGGACACAAGAACTCACCGTGGCTTACGCTTCTTTACCAAGCTTAGTTACAACACAGAATTGTCTTCAAATACTGCTTACCAATCCTTGCAGATGTCCTGGAAGACATTCTGTTGCAGAAACTTGTTTTCATCCTGAGGAGAACATACCATCATCGACTGCTGAAGCAAGACAAACTGAGCGCATCTGAGAACATATTAAAGACCAACTATCTACAGATGCCCTACAACAGGACTCTGTGGAGACATGGAACAGATCAAACAAGGTCAGTGAAGACACAACTGGCTCACAGCTATGCCAGGTGTATCTGCTGTTTCCAACAGCTCAGCTCTCAAAAAAACCCACATCACTATGCTTCAGTAATCATAGAGTGTCAAAAGACATGCAGAAACTGTCCCAGAAAATGAAAGGGAAGCTGCTTTCATAAAACCTATTTCTCTTTTACTGAGAGCCACCACAATTTGTCCCTGGTGCAAGTCCTCTTTGATAGAAAGTCTAAGAGACAAAGTAGCTCTGAGTGCTCCAGTGTCACTCCATAAAAGCACTGCAAGTCTTAGCCTACAGTAAGCGATCACTGGCTCTCCACTGCAACAATTCCCACTCTATTCCTCATGCTCCTTTTTGCCAGGTATTGTCTATTTAGTCCTTGTTGGGTTGCTTTGTGGAGCACTGTGATTAGCACTGAACCAAAATCACCCAACCCTTGTGGACCTTTTTTCCCTTCCTACTATCAGAATGAGATTTCATCTTGATGTTCAGAGCCTGGAGACCCAGAGGTCAGAGGCCACCACACGATCCACTGAGCCACCCAGTCCCTAGATCACAATGTTAACAAATCACCATTTATCTTTGTTACTGCAGCAAGTGTCCAAGGCAAAACGGTGCCAAAGATCACATCTGTTGGGATAACCTATTGATTCGTGTCATATTCTGCCCAATCCCTATTTTATTCTTGCTCAGTCAGAGGTCAAGGCAGGTTAAAAATAACTCTTTCAGTCTGAGGTGCAGGACTAAGGAATTTAAAGCCAGCCTGTTCTTCCCAAGAGTGGGGGTTCAAAAATCTCCAACACAAGCAACAGGAGCAGTAAGCTACAGCAGTTACGAGCAAGAACTTGCAGACAGGGAACTTGAGCAACAGCAGAAGGTTTTGCAGCTTTAACTAAAAGACTTTTTTTTTTTTTGAGACAGAGAATAAATCAGTCATCTTAGTTCATTCAAGCAACTAAGCATTACAAAAGTTTACGTGATGTACATACACAATATATGCTTTGAAGTACCAGTGCAGACTGGTGCAGATTCTGTGACAGCACTCACACCTCCTAGCCAAAGTACACAGTTCA
This sequence comes from Aegotheles bennettii, assembly GCA_013398125.1. Classification (NCBI taxonomy): domain Eukaryota; kingdom Metazoa; phylum Chordata; class Aves; order Caprimulgiformes; family Aegothelidae; genus Aegotheles; species Aegotheles bennettii. The sequence goes on from VZRW01014204.1 coordinate 241,752, forward strand.
ACATCAGCATAATTCATCATCCTTATTACACAGTAAGTTCAAATCTTGAACTTTATTACAGGGGTAAAAAAAATAACCAAAAAGATCAAAGTTCAAGCTGCTACTGCTGTTTATAGCACTAATGTCCACCTGTCATTTTTGTCAGAGAGCTCTCTAGGCAGATGCAAGTTTTTATTTATATAATTTTATCCCACTTCAAAACCTTTTCTACAGGAGTTAAATTGCCAACACTTTAGAGATATTTTGCCTTCCATTAACATCATGCCCTTCAGGAAACTAAATTTTAAACTAATACACATTTCCTCAGCTTTTTCATTAAAGAAACATAATGTACATGCAAAGCAGAAAACACGTCTTTATAGCATCTACATGATCTCCTGAAACTCTTGCCCGATGATGCACAGAAGGTCTTACCATTAATCTGGCTTCATATTACCACTCTCATATATATATTAGATGAATAAGAAAGGAACAGAGTTTGTTATTTCATCTTCTAACAACAGTTTCTAACACTTGTACTAAAGCTCAGAAGGTCTTACGGGAACCCTAACAGTGGACAAGTCCTCTTTTCCTCTCCACACAGAGATGTACACCTGAATATCATTCACCTAATGACCACACTACTGCAGGCCTCTGAAGTCTTCTCTGAAAGGATGGAGATTAAACAAACCTATGCTACCAGGAGGTAGAAATGAGCACTCCAAATGACTGAGAGAGTAAAACCTCCCATTGATCACCAGCACCTTGCCTGTAGAAGAGGGGCTATCATGAACTGTGCAATGTATCTCCAAAAATTCACTCAGTTATCCAATCAAATGTCAATAAAATTGCTTCCCTTTCCATTTCCTGGGCTGGTGTGTTTTAGGAACATACTTTAGTCATAGCACTCTGGACAAGAATCAACAAAAGAACTAACTGCCCTTGTGCAAAAGCAGGGCGGCAAGGATGGTGTGCAGCACCTCTGTGGGAAGTGAACAAAACAGAAACCCCACCTCTGACAGGACAATGGTATCAACTCCCCAGATGGGATGTGAAAAATCTCTGTGTAGTGAGGTTTACTGAGTTACAGCCATAAAAACACCCTCATGCTCTCACAAAAAGCAAAGCAAAAAACAGAAGGGCTGAAGTTCTCCTGGTCTTACAGACAGGCACAAGGGAGGCAGGCTAGCTCACTGTACAGAGCCATCTAACCCTTCCTCAGCATCCTGCAATTTTGTCACAGAGGGGAATGGCATGTGAAAGAAGGCAGGGGATACTGGGCCAAAAACTTGTAGACACTACTAAGAAATATGAACATGTTCATCTCTGCTCTGCCACAAAATTGACCTGTCCCATGGTTAAGCAGGCTCAGAGATGACTAACCTTGCTGACCATCACAGATGTGTTTCTGTCTGTAACAACCAACAGGTGGAAGAGTCAAAGGGCAGTGTAAGTCTCACCAATACCATGCTCACTTGTATGATATATGCTCCAAAGTCATCTCCTCCCTTACCATATTCTTTCACCAGCCATTTCTGCAGCAGCAAGGCAGAGCCCAGTGCTGGGCTGCAGGAGCTGACTGCAATGAGACTTAACCAGCTGTGGCTGCTCAATTACAGGTTAAAGAGGAGACCACCAGCACAGGCAGGAGGAAGAGCATCTGGGGGCAGGAGGCAGCAGAGACCTGGCGAAGCACTCTCCTCTCTGCTCTCTCTTTAGCGGTTCTGCAGGCGATTACTCCAGAGCACCCAGCCATACCAAAATCAATAAACAATTTCTACGCAGCCCAGGGAACTTTGCCACACTTAATAAAAGTCTCCAGTCACAGTTATGGCTTCATTTCACCTTAACGTCTTCTTTAACTGTCCCTTCTTTTCAAGATCAATTAGAGGCACGTGCACAGAGAATAAAAAACAAAACAAAATAAACAACAACAGGGGAAAAAACCTAAAAAGCAAGGTCAAACTAAGCCACCCAGCTCTCTCCTTCTCCTCACCGCTCTCCTGAGGCGAACATGGAAATACACGGACTGACAGGTAAAACATTGGGACACCTTGTTTACACATGCTTGCTGCAGCCTCTGGTTCTGGGCAACAGCCCAGCCTTATTTAGGAGGGCTGGAATATTTGATAAGGTTCAGTTGAGCCTCTAGAAGACACCTTTGTTCCCTGCAATTTCAATGCAAATTCAGCACACCTGAAACATTCCAAATACAAAGGGTGAAACTTGACCTATCCAGGGATATGTACCCAAAAGGGACACAGCACAGGAACCTTTAAGTAGATCTTCATCTTGTGGTGGGATGACCCAGTCTCACCGTCCCAGTCATGCCTTGGCTTCTGATGAGACATCCAGAACCCTCTCACTGAATCATCCTCTATACTTACTGATTTACAAGAAGAAAGGGGTAATGAAGGAGGGTAACTTCCATTAATAGCAACTGGGGGCAAATAGCATTTGGTCTCTCCTCCCACTTTGCGAACTGAAGTGCTAGTATTGCTTTGATGTTGCTTATTCAGGTTGAAAGTATAAGAAAAGTTGTTTGGTTTTTGCTAACTTGTCTGAAATAGCTGGTTCTGCACCTAGGACATCTGCTCTTGAACAAAATATATGGCAGTCACTTTATGGAGGGCCTGGCCCATATGCCAGACCTACAGTCCTTAAGAGACATCTGGAATTCAAATGCTTCCTCAGATAGAACCCAGGGCGTTTACCCAAGCTGAGGTGAGCCCACAGGCCACCAGGGCTATTACAGACAAAAGCAGCTGAACCAACTCTTCGCAACATTGTTTTGCAACATTTTAGACCCATGCAAAGTAAGATTCAACAGCTCTATGCCCCTGATGCCACCACTGCGTTTATGTCCTTAATCTAATGGAAAAAGACTGAAATCATTACAACTCTTCAATTTTTCTCACTGCTACAGGAATCAGTGAGGGAAGATCTGCTTTGCATTCATCCCATCAGACACAGGAGCTGGGTGGACTGACCTACCCAGGGAAGACACTGCTGAACATTCCCACAGGTTAATAACTTGGCCTTTTAGGTTGTTCTTAGAGAAATAGAACCTCCCATTGAAAGCATAGCTTTGGAGCACAAAGCATGGGGACTGCAGAAAGTAGGACAACACTTACCACCATGCCACTGTTACCAGCAAAACATCTCTCCAATTCAGGCCTCGAACCAGAAGTGCATCTATAATGAGCCTGGGTCTCCTCTTGTGACTCCTTCACCAGAAGAAAAGAGCACAAGGGAGGAAGTCTGGGGTCAGGCAGATACCATTCTCTAGCTGGCTCCTACTGCTTTGGCAAGACACACAGAGAATTAAATGCATGCACACAGTCAGCAGGGCAGTCTGGCTTTTGAAATTCAAAAATCCAAAGAAGGTGGACAATAGGGTAAGAGATAAGGAACAAAAATTTGCTCAGCCTCCAATCCAAATCACATTTCTCTAATAACATCTTCAACATGTGTTCTCTACTCCCCATTTAGATCTCTTTTCCAAACACATCTACTTCTTATCTTGGTTCCTCTTCTTCCTGCCTATACATGCCTTCATACATGTACGTTCCCTGATGACCTTCAATGTGCCTTAGCTGCTATCCTGAGATGCCCTGGCTCAGGTCCTGAAAATTAAGAATTAATTCAACAATCAGCAGTTCAGCAGTCCCTGTTTTTTGCCATTTTATTTCACACTGATGTTGTCACAGATCATGTATCATCCTGCCCTTCCTCTTCTTTACTACTCATGGCCTACACCCACATCTGTCTGTTTGGACAGTACATGCTCTGAACAGAAAATGTTCCTATTTGAAGTCTGTAAAGCTTCAGGGTCAGCTAGACTCCAGGATTGACCAGAACCTTCTAGAGATTATAGTACTACAGAAAGTGAGGAAAGACTTGAGTTTACAATAATCCCACAGGCTACAGCAGTTGCTCAGGGCATCACCTTGGTCCGCGGCTTGCTTTGCTGAAAGAACATTTCTTACATCTTCCAGATCTACTTCTCCAGGAGGCCACACAGTGACTTTTCTACACACAACCCTTGCTGGAGGAGTTCTTCAGCCACCCCTCACTGGATACTGTGCAGATTTTTCAGCACGCTCATACCATGGCAACTCTAAAATAACCCAAGTATGCATCAGATAGAGTAAAGCATTTCAAAGCAGGTTATTCAAACCTGCACCTAGTTGTATCCTCATCATTTGAGGCCTCTCAGGGAACACTGAGGTCATCAATATAATAAAGAACACATCAGAAACTAATAGGGTGTTAAATATTTCTAATTGAGAAGAGCCTGTGTAGCTGGGAGGAAACTGGTCCAGTAAAGGACTGTATGCTGCTGCACCATAAGCCTTCAGCAAGAACAATGATTTTCTTGCTTGCAATATTCTACAGACTGTTCGAGACTAAAGAAAATCTACCTTTGGTATTTAAATGTGAAATATCTCAGTGATACCCTGTAATAGGAAATTGGTCATCATCTTTAATATCTAATCTTGTGCTGTGGTTCTCTTGCCTGTGTGAGTGGGTACACAGCCAGGCCTAGAAACTGCAGCTTACAACAGAACACAGTGACAACCACCACATTGGTAAAATAATAGAGAAATACTGTAGAGTAGCTCCCAGTTTGGTTGGGAGTGTTTGAAGGAAGAGAAAGGGACTAGACAGAATAGACGTGGAGGCCAAATAATGAAGGCGCCAAATAAGTCACTGCATGGAGCCACTAAAAAAAAAATCACTTGAAACAAAAGAACTCAGTGAAAGTATCACTGGGATAATGGAGGGATTAAATCTCATAAACCATCTGTTGGTTGGAGTTAGAAGAGAACTTTCTCCTCCACTAACATATTACTACACATTTATTACACATCAAGTTTTTATCTACCTGAAAAGCACCAGTTAGAAGCAAAGAAATCTCCCAGGCTGCAACAAAGCAAGCTTTCCATTAATAATCCATAATGTCACCAAGAAAAAAAAGGAGACACACAGCATTTTCAGAACTGCTCAATAATCTCACCTGCCCATTCAACCCAGTTTTGTAAGCATATACTACAGGTGCAAATAAGCTGTGGGGGGGTTTTTTCCCCTCAATGTCCAAGCACTTGGCTACATCCAAGCAAGGTCAGGAAGTGAGCATTAGCATTAACAGTGTCTTGTCTCCACAGAAGGAAAACCACCTTCAGGAACCTGATTCCATGGGGATATAAAAGAAAGATCCTCCAGAAGAAAGGTAAGAAGCCATTAACCACAGGCTGTATAAGAACCAACTTCTGCAACTGTGCAACAATGAGACCTATTGTGGTTGAAGCAATTTTTCTTTTTTGAAATAAGCAATCACCTCATATAGAAGCTTCCTTCTATTGTACTTCCCAAACACTTGATGATTTCTATATTCAAGAGTAAACCTGTCTCTCTGCTGAGCAACCAAGGGTCCTTATCTAGGGATTAGAATGGAAACCTAGTAGAATGTGTAAACAGAGATGGACCATGTAGCCAAGCTGAAAAACAGCCTGTTCACAATGAACTGTCATAATCCTGTGCCAGCATATGGGAAAATGGACCAAAGGGACATATATGTTGGAGGGGGAACCGTGAAAAACATAGACTGAGCCTAAGCTTCTAAGCATTGCATTGCATACCCTGGGTACAGGAGAAAAATGAAGGGGCAGCTTGAGAAATAGGTCCCTTTTCCTCGATCCCTCTACTGCTGGCCAGGCTGTGATTTTTTACATGAAACAGAGCACTAAAAGGGTCTGGAATAGAAAAGATCACAGCTTTCCCCCCTCCCCTCAAGATGACAGCCCTAAGGGGCCAACAAAGCAATATACCTGTTTGTCTTATTCTTTCCAGGATCACTTCAGCTGTGGCATTGTACTGCACCCTCCCACCCAACTGGGATCACCTCCAGTGGCACTTATGACTCAGTTGAGAGAAGGAAGAATTTAATACAGGAATGCCCTGGTGCTAATGCCTTGCCAAAGGTGCATGAAGCACTCCAGATTGCCAAGAGGCCTGACAAATATACAGTCCTTTAGGACAAGGTCTTTTGTGCTTTTTATGAGCTGATGCACTGTCACAACTGGAAGTGGAACTGATAACCAGCAATACAGATCATTGCAGCACCTGAAAATAAGACCATCCTGCCCTTTAAATCAACCTGCTTTAGTGCTTTCCTGGATGGAAAAATATAGTCAAATGTCATGCTCTTTCCTCAAACCCAGACCCTCCAAACCCCAGGAGCAGAGAGAGTAACTACCTCTGCATCTGAGAATTACTCAGCACAGCCCACCTCTGCTTTGGATAACAACAGCATTGCCTGGATCACCTCCTCACAGGCACAAGAGGGCTGAGGGGTCAGGTTCTCCCTTCAGCTATGAAGGAACATAATCACGACATCTGTGCACACCCAGGCATGCAAAGCTCAAACAGTACTGAAGCATTAGCACTGCCCTCACAGGATGTGCATGGCCTGGTTCCCCTCGACCTGGCAGATAGCAGAAGACAGAGACTTTTGGGGATTTGAGTGCACACTTCAACCAATCAGGCCTATTTCGAGCTTGCTTTTATTTTTTCTCTTCCTTTTTTCTTTTTACTTTTTAAATGGCAGCTATTTCTCTTCTGGCTTCACAGATCTCGGAATCCTTCAGGATTCCCTATCTGACAAAGTTTCATCCACCTTACCTACTAAAAGTAGACAAAAAGAACAAAGCATCTGTGCTCAACAGGGCAGACAGATTCATAAAGCTACATGGGGCAGGGTAAGCTGAGAGTTGTTTGTTGATATGGCAGTGAATTTGAGGTTGGGCTCAAGAGATTAAAAGGTGAAAGATTGACCCCTGCATTGCCCAGTATGTCCCTCATTCCTTCTGAGACAAGTTGTGAAATCCTCACTTGGCCATCTTGTCCTTTAGTGATTTGAGTGCTTAGCAAATGTTCCCATTAGCAATCCCCTAAGCCTTCGTGTTGCAAGTGGCAGTCTGCTGTAGAAGGCAGCTACTTCACCAGGCAATAACACCTGGTGGAGAGAAAATTCCTGTAAGCAGATTCCTTGTGACTGAAGCAGCAACCTTGACCAGTCACTTCAGAGCCTTGTTACATCCATAATGATACTGTCTCCACCTTTCCCTTCCCCCCAGCATGAAAGATGAGTGGTTGTGTGGAACGAACCCCTGAGCTGTGATGGGAATCCGTCTCGCTTGGCTGCAAAAAATATATATATCTTGGTATGGCTGTGATGAATCCTTTCATTATTCATCTGCAATTGCCCTGCTACTGCTGCTGTTCAGTTCTACTCTCTCTTTCTTTTATAAATAAAAATGGAAACAGACTAATGACAAATATTGACAGTGATTGCTTTTAAACAGTCACACCTGAATGTGGGCTATGGGGGAGGAGCAGTGGCAGAGCAGCATCAGAAGAGTGGGAAGACCAGGAAAGACCAAGTAAGAGATGGGAAAGATAAAGATGATCACTCCAACTGGGCTAGGTGAGCAGTGACTGGAGCAACGTATTTTTCTGGTGACGAGGGCCTCAATTCGCTCTAACAAATAAACTCTAGGTTAACAAGCTTTATATCCAAAATATTTGAAATAACTAGCAGTAGTCAGTTGTGCTGTCAAAGATACTCTGGAGACCTTTGCAGAGACTCCAGCAAAATATTCACAGGATGAACTGAAAACACACAGAAGGGCAGTTACACACAGTAGTCCCCGGTGAGGAATAAATAGTGCATGAATGCTGCTCATTTCACTCCACTCCTAGAGACCAGTGAACATCAAGGCTCTAGTCTGTGCAACCATCAGAGATACTTTTATTTTGGGAATGTAGCTGACTGGCAGAGACAGTCTGTGATCAAGCAGGCCACAGGATGACACAGTGAGTGCATCCAGCGGAGGCACACCTGGTGCCATGACACCCTTCCCTGTTCATTCCCACTGTGTGAAGAAACATGACAAGCATTTTACTGTTACCACTTCTCTATGTACTTCTATGCCTGCAGTGATATCCAGTGACTATAGGTCACTCCTCTAGGTCGCACTCTTCCTACCTCAAGCACTGCCTATCCACCTGAAGATAGCATGTCTGCTAAAATCACCCTCTACCTAACCATTTCAAGGCTCTCTCACCTTTCTGCCATCAGTCACACCTTCTAGCTGGCTCCTCATTCCCATCAAACTATTTGGCATCACATTTGAGAGCAGAGATGTGCATGGTCTCATTGCTGCTTTCTCCTTGCCAGCCTCCCACTTAATTAAACCTGTTTTCATCCTTTCTTCAGAATTGCTCCTGCTCTTTCTGTGCCAAGACACCCCCCTGTCCTCCTCAAAGCACACTGCTCCTTGGACTCCTTTCAACACAGCTAATACAAGACATTACAGCACAGAAGCCTGCGCCAACATCCAGTGCATAAACAAAGACCAGATACATGAGAGGAGAGAACACACTGTCAGCATTTAATAACAAACACTAATTGCGAACAGGGAGATGGAATTCTCCATCCCTGTTCCCACAGCAGCCAAAAGCCATCTGAGCCAGAATATATGGCCATTCACAAACCCGGATCTGTTCATTGCTGAATGGCCCCCTGCTCAGTATCTGACTGACTGCCACCAGCCTGCTCGGTGCCTGACTGATCCACTGAATGGGCAGACTCTCAGAGTGTCTCTCAGTAGTGCAGGGACACAGAACTATAAAGCCTTTAGGGAGGCACTCTCAAAAGCCTGCCATAGATTTGCTATATAACCCTTGCAAAGTTTTAACTTCTCCCTGTATCTCTTGTTTCTCTGAGAAAATTGCCTTACATCCCATCCCAGAAGACTGTGGAGCATGCTGTTTGTGGTCCTTAGCATTTCAGTACTTCTACTGAAAGCTGTTGCAAAGGACAGATGGCTTTTTTAGCAATATCCTCATTCATCTCAGAAGCTGGTTCTCTTTACACGTCACATGGTGCAGAGATACTAAGTATTTTACATCATTTTGCCCCACCAGCCATTCCTCCCTCTAAGTAAACAAATCAGCCCCCTAACCAGAAGAGATCCATATGACACACTTTGGGTTCTCTAAAGCAGACAAGTCCCCTCCAGACATAATCCCATTTTAGGAAGGTTATGTCACAAGAAATGTCCCCTTCTCACCTCAGCTAAAGACGGTGTCAAAACCCCTAAGGGGCACCTGGGAGAAGAGGAGCACACAGTTTTCATGGAAGGAGTTCCACATGACTTTACAACCCCTCAAAGCATCTCTTGCCACCTGGGATTGTGTGGAGTTCCTATAAGCTGCTGAATCTCTGGAGAACATGGGGTGGTGGGCACAGGTCTGCAAGCAATTGAGCCAAAGTTAAAAGCTTGGTGCTGCCAATTGGATGAGTCTCCCTCATTCAAACCATTATTCCCCACGACCTTCTCCCAGCTCACCCATTTCCCCAGCTTCATTCCTGCCCTCATGCCTTGGGCTGCCTCTGGTGTTTTTTGTACACATCAGTTGAGCCAAAGCAACTGATTAAACCAGCAGAAATCAAGTAATTTTTTGTAGTTAAGGGGGTGGACATGACTCAGAGGGATCCAAGGAGTGAAAGGTAAGCAACACAAGCTTACTGCCAGGCATGGGGAGACAATGGGGTGGAGATGGAAAGAGAAGGCTCCCCCTTTCAGTAGAGATGAACTGTTTACCTCACCTCATGGTCTTGCACCCTGTATTTCCAAAAAAAAAAATAATGTCCCTAAAATTTCATTCAACTGCAAAGACTTTATAGTGCTTTAGGATGTATTTGGATAAAAAAAAGTAGTAGAGAAATGGAAGGTCAACATCCTTCCAAATTTCTACATTTTCAGCTCCCACAGCCACTCTAGGTGATGTTGGAAACCTTTTGAGTGCATTGCAGCTGAACTTACTGCCCCAGCCTATCCAGATGCATAATGCAGTCCATCCTACACACTGCTAGAGTCCTCTCTGTACTCATCAGTTGATTTGAACCTACGCAGCCCTTCAGGATTGAGATTCTCAGTCCCCCCAGTATTCACCTCTCTCCTCAGGCTCTGGAGGCAGTAGGTGTATAGTTACAAGTATAGTTTAGAGAACAGCCTCATGAGAGTTTCAGCTGTTGCTTTGCCTTAGAAACCTTATTAGCTTATGTTGCTTGCTGTCTTCCAAATGAACACCCTGCATCAACCCACATGAAGTTTTAGCACTCCCAACATTGAGCAGATTTGAACTCTGTGGAAAGAGAGAAGATCTTCACACCCCATCGCAAAGTCTACCTTACATTTAATGAGATGACATGAAGTGTTCAAGTAATGGGGTATAGTATTCATACGGATATAAACTGCCCAAGCAAAGGCCTAGTCCAGCTTGTCTCTTTTTCCTCCTTTATCCCGCCCCTTGTGTCTCACAGCTTTGCCCCTTCGCCCTTGTTCTGACTCTTTCCTAATCCTCCAACCAGGTGACAATTTGAATTTTAAAGCCATTTACACTCCAGAAGGTGCATAATCAGATTTTTAACCTGTATTTTTTTGATGCAACTTTCTTATTATAACATCAAGTACTGACCCATAATAGGGATGTAAATGCCCATTTTAATGTCCATTACCAGTATATGAAGATGCACACAAATTAAGAGTATCATCACATAACTACATATTAACCTCCTGAGCTCCATGGCAGACAAACTCTTCAGGGAACACTGTATTTCAATCTTCAGTTACCAGCAGTAGTTCAGTGACAAGCAGTAGAAGTTGTACTCATCCCTATCCTAAACACTCGAGAGAGCAGTCACATTCTTAAAACACCAGTACTGGTGATTCCAGTTGCCAGCTATTTATGACAACCATTTGGGTCCTTCCGAGGAACAAATACACAGTTACATTTAAGTATGCATACAGGTGAGATGTAGCTTACCCAAAATAAATTTGTAGTTTTCAGCAAAGTTGTTTCTGAGTCACGTGGCAGTGCAAAATCATCACTTTACCCACAGCAATTAGCAGAGAGAAGATAAGGTGAACAGCAACACACCATGTGTCATCTTTTGTGCTTGGATTGAGCAAACAACGCACTTTGCTCAGAAAATGCCCATTTAGCACAGGTGTAAAGGTGCAATGTGTCAGCAAGGAATGATGTGGTCCACAATACTTTATTGCAAGGATAAGGACAGCACAAATGCAGCTACCTGTCCAATCTCGGGATGGTATTTGTAGAAATTCAAACATTCTGATTTTCATCTTTTAGGTTAATAGCATCTGTTTACATCAAAAATCAGGTGCAAACAGAGTCTGCCAACCCTCATCTGACACAAGAATCTTAAAGGAACTTGGAGATGCAGGTTGGTTGGTTGTTTAAAATGCACTAATTTCTCTAGAAGATCCAGACCTGAGAGTCAAAGGAGAGAACAGAACTAAACATAGGATAATAAAGACAAAAGTTAGTACCATTTTTTTTTCTTTGTGCCTTTCCCTTTCTGATACAGCTCAGTCAGATGATTGATTCTGGTTTTAAAGGTGGTCTCTGGCCTGAGGGCATTCTTCCCAAAATATTCACTAAAATTTTTGATATTTCAAAAACTGGGCATTAACAGGCAGCCTATCATTTATTAAATAACAGCCAGGTCTTCTGCACTGGACTACCATTACTTTGGAGTTTAAGGAAGAGAATCAGAGTACAACACTTGAAATATCACTTGAAGACATGAGTCAGTAGTCATATCGTCATATGATATTCAGGTAAAAGTATACAAAGTGTAACCGCTCAGGAGTAAGTTCTCGCCTACCTACTGCTCTTTCTCAAGTTGTAGTAGACAAGCTACTTCACAGCAGATCTTCTGTGATACTATGCAGTTGGGCTGCTCTTTCATTTTCAATTCCTTTGAAGTCCAGGAATCATAGATCTTTCCAGAGACAAAGCGTATTTTGGGAAGCTAAAATATTGTATAAGGAACCTCCAATACAAAGTGAATATATACCAAAAATTCCTTGCTTAAAAATAAATAAAATCTACCTCTCTATTTACATACACATATTTAAAAGTGAAGAAATGAACTGCCAACCTAATGTGTCCCTTTGTGCATACACATTACAATAATGCCAAATCAAACTATCACACAGCTTATCTTCTATGAGACTCCAGCTTCATAGAGGGCACAGAACACACACTTCTGGAGAGGGGAGGGCTGAGAACAGAAGGAGATTGAGTCTGACTCATTTTCAGCTAAAGACAAAATGGACCAAACAGGAAACTGTCAAGGCAAAGTTCTTGCGATAAAAGCAATTGACCACCAGCCCTGGAGAGATGTGTGCGTATTGCCATATCTCCCATATCTGAGAAAGAGAGACTTCAGCAATGAGGACAGTGCTCCTCACCTTGTCAGTAATTGTTGCTGGATTTGCAGAAGCTCTGAGCACTCATAGCCACTACAGAACTTTGTAGGAAACGTGATTTGAACCTACAAAAGGATACAAAGTGAGCCGCTCCCAATTGCTAGTGCCCCACAAATTCAGAGATAACTACTAGTTCTTGCTTCAGTCATTCTGACTTCAACTCCCCACCTATAAAATAAGGGTGACAATAACATTCAAATTCTCAGCACATAAATTCACTAACATTCTAAGCTGCCATAGCAGGAGGTACCCTGAAGACACTAACAAGGAAATTACTTCTTCCCTCTTCAGAGTGGAATCTGGATGCTGTGCAGTAAATAAAGCTCAAAGTCAGTCTAAATGAGGAAAAAAACCCCAAACGCAAGCAGCTGTACATTCAGAGAGTCTCAACCATCCTACACCGACTGAAGCAGGAATCTAGTGTGAAAGAGGGGGGGGGGAAGGGGTGGAACCAGACAGGATAACAACAATCCAACAACAAATCATGCCACTGCTAGACTGCATTGTACTGTGCATGCAGAAGGGCACTGATGACAGCAATGCTGGCCACTTGAATTGTAGCCTTGTTTGTCACAGCAGCACAAATTTTCTGGTTTGTTTTCTTTTTTTATTGGGGGGTGGTTGGTTAAACAAGGTCCTTGATTAAATGTCTAAATAAATACGTGAACACAGGAAGTTTGTGGCTTAAGAGTTCCACAGCCTACCAATATGGTCAGGGAGATGGGAAATGCCACCTGCCCCGGGGTAGCCCTGTGGTACCCCCTGCACTGCTTGAGTGCAGGGCAATGGCCACACTTCATGGTTCCTCTCTTGGGAATCAGACCCTGCACTCTTCATTCCCACTCATTGCTGTCTCCACAGCACCTGAAAGGACCAGCAAGGGATCCCCTTGCTGCTCGTTTGTATAGGCTCCTTTCATGGTGACACTGGATAAAACACAGGACTTTTTTCACTCACCATACAACACTTGGCATTAAGTGTCTTCACCTCTGGCTTTCTCAAAATGGAAATGCACATCTCCTCATGGTGGGGGGCTGGGTGAGTCCAAGCACTTACAAATTATGTGGTGTAGCAGGATGAATGGTACTATTGTTAAGAGCTCTTTTCTCCTTGCTCCCAACAAAAATCAGCACATTTCACCAGGAACACTTCCTAAGTCTCACAGGTGCAGCTTGCAGATGAGAAAGGAAAAATCACTTTTAAAAACTAGACACCCTCCCCCTCCCAACACAGCATTGAGAATTGAAGCGATTTCCAAACAATCTTGATCCTTTTGTTTAAAAGCATTCAATCAGCTTGGTATCTAATTTTTTACAATTCATTCTTTGAAATAGTTAATGTAGACAGAGTCCTATTTTGTTCCTTCCATAAGTGTGCATAGCTATCGATACTGGGACACAAATACAGGCAAAAGAAAAATCAAAGTCCACTGCTCATTTGATCATGGTAAAAGAATGATGCCAACCTATCTTAAAAGGATATTAGTGTTGGCAGAATGAACAGATATCCACTAAACTATCAATTGAGACTGACCTGCTCATTTAAGTGAAATCCCTTTGGGGACTGGGCAGATCTGAAGCAGTGACTTGGAAGTGAAAGGCTACTTAAGCAACTCTGGAATGGTTTCAAATTCCAAACAGGGAGCACCTTAGAACCATAGACTCATTAAGGTTGGAAGAGACCTTCAAGATCATCTTAAAGAAAACTTCTTGACAAACTGGGAAACAAACAAAATCATTGAAAAGAACAAAGAATGGATAAATTACCTCAAAATCCTTCACTTAAGTTTGCAATTCAAAGGAAGAAAAGTATAGTAACTCCTTATAGACCTTCAGGTTACAGTTTATACTTAAGGAAGCGGTCAATGCAAATTATGGACATTCCAATACTGTAAATCTAGTTAGATGTCAGTGAAGCCTCTCTTCTCCAACTCTCAACTCAGTTCAGTTTTTATCAGATAAAACACTTCTTTCATACATTGTTTTATTTCCAGTTTCTATAATCAGAACAAAGATTCTGCAAGAGCCTCATTCAGAGAATACACATCATGTTTAAAACAGAGGAATACAAACAAGAATCTTCCTTATTTACATGTTACCCCCAAAACAGAGTTCTAGGAACCCAGAATCCAATCTCTATCAAACCATTAAATCTTACGACCACACAAAACATTTGGGACATGCACATTGTGGCTTTTCAAAGATTTTGAGTAGACCTGTTTGTGAACTCTTTCTAGGTAAGCCCTGTGGGACAGAAGAAGGAAACTAGAATGCAACCGATGTTAGCTTGGGCTAACTGCCTCGTGTTGCTAAACTTGAGAGAAAATTCAATGGGTTCAGCAGTGCCCAGGGGCTCTGGTCAGGCCAGACCAGTCTCAGTTTATGGCACTCTTAAAAGAGCTTCCAGCAATGAGGTCTCACACCAATCTGTGCAACAAAACCAAATGCCAACCTGAGACATTAACACTATGTCCAGGACTTGAGATCTGAAGCAACAATTTAAACTTGGCACTATTCCATCAATGGAATTTTACATACATTTTGAAAAAAAATATACAGCGTAATGTATTTTAAAGCTGAAAAAGTCACTGCTCCCTAGAGGACACACTACCAGAAAAATGCTTCCTCCAGTCACACCACCTCCTCTCAGATGAGTACAAAAGAGCTCTTCTGCTAGGAGAAAACTACAATCTGCTCCTTCGGTGTGAAAGCGAAGGCTACAGGCTACCAAAAGGGCACTCCAAGAAGGAGGCATCTTCCTTATATGCCATGAGAAAATCAGAAGCAGCTGATACAGTGATTAAGAAAAGTACTGCACAGTGTCCTGGTTTTGGCTGGGATAGAGCTAATTTTCTTCTTAGTAGCTAGAATAGCATTGTATTTTGGATGTAGTGTGAGATTTGGTATAAGAAGAATGTTGGTAATATACTGATGTTTTCAGTTGCTGCTAAGATATCAAGGACTTTTCAACTTCCCATGCTTTGCTAGTGTGCAGGTGCACAAGAAGCTGGGAGGGAGCATAAGCAGAGCAACAGATCTGAATATTCCATATCATGCAACATCATGCTCAGTAGATAGATGAGAGTTGGCCAGGAAGTTCTCACTTTCTTCCAGGATTGCAGTTTCGGGATTTCTCTCCTCCGGGATCACGAGCCAGGAATGGGCTTCGCATTGGTCAGCGGGTGGTGAGCAGTCACATTGTGCATCACTTATTTGGTTCTGTTTGTTTGTTTTAATTTCAATTATTAATTTTTTTCTCTCAACCCCTGAGTCTCTTTACCTTTGCGATTCTCTGTCCCATGCCCTGGGGAGTGGGGGGAGAGTGAGGAAGTGGCTATGTGGTATTTAGCTGCCTGCCATGTTAAACCATAGTTTTTTGGTAAGTAACAAGGTAAGAAGCCCATCAATGCTCTCCCTCATTTGTTTCTGATTTCAGTGCAATGAGCAGACAGTTCACACAGCTGAGTGAACAAACTGAGATAGCCATGCTGAAGCTGAGCATGTACAGAGGGAACACTACCCCAAGACAGCAGAAATCTAGCTGCCAGTACAGCAAGAAAGGGGAAATCCTCACCAAGGACGCTCTTCAACCAAATGATTGCATAGGTTCTGAAGACTGCACATGCATATGTCATTATACCTCTCACAAATAAACTGGTATGCAGAAATTATGCTTCATTTCAGTTAGCACAGATAAATGTTTTCTCACCACACCATCCCATGCAAATTCCATCAAAATCTTTGGTAACACCATAAAACTTCCATCACCATGACTTTTGCCTATGTTTGTCGAAATACTTCCCATTTTTCAACAGAAGTATTCTGCCTTCTCTATGTTCTAAACCAGAAGCAACTATAATTTCATGTAGACTGACTGACCTTCACTATAAAGTTGACCATTCAGTGTCTTTTAGATGCCTCTGTAATTATTTCAATAGCTTATATTTGGCTACAACATTCCTTCCATAAAGCTGCTGTCTTCAAATTGAAGCCCAAAGATACACAGAAGCTACTGCTTCCCACAGTACTTTGTTCCAAGGGATAATCCGCCCTCACTGTTAAAAGTTCACACACTATTTCTAACTTGAATTCATTTGGCTTTAGCTTCCAGTTAATTTTTATGCCCATCTGCTCAAGACAAGAGACTCTATTACCTAGATTTCTATTTCCATAAAGACTTTCTACCACACAGGCAAGACATCTCTGATCCTCTTCTGATAAAACAGACTGAGCTTTTAAGTATTCCAAATTATAAAAACTGTCAGTCCAAAATTGCACTGTAATACTGCTAAAGGAAATTTAATGCATTTTAGAACTAAAAAAAAAAAAAAAAGATTATTCTTACTTTCTAGGACCTTGTGCATTGAAGCAGTGGTAAGAACTTCAGATACAGTGTAGACTGCCTGAATATCACTTTTACGGTAGCGTCGCAGCAGTGGTTGGGCAGCAAGGGATACCATGATGCCTGGCTATATGAGTAGATGAAGACTGAATAGCAATAGGGAAGCAAGTCTTCCTACTTCTGTAAAGAATACTCTAAGTGTAGACACTAGAACTGAATGCAGATGGATGTGGAATACTGGGGATTTTCACGCAGGAACATAAGTAAAGGTTAAATGACACGTTTCATAGTGTGAAGCTTATGAAAAATTACCTATATGGGTTAGTGTATTACACAGGACTTGTTGACTGGTATAGGTAGTTATACATGGCAAAGAAGCTCAATTGTAAAGGAAGAATAGGGCTTTTCAACTTTGTTGAAAAAAAGCATAGCAAGAAACAATGTCAGGATGTTAACATTAGGAAAAATATTCCAAGAGAGGATACAATTTCTTTATAAAGAGGGTAATTTATAAGAAAATTGATTACCAAGAAAGATGAGCTAATCCTTACTTGATGTTTTTAAAGCCAGATTACATGATCTTCTAAAAATATAGCTAAATTCAGTTGCAGGATAAATACTATAGCCACAAGGTTCACAAAAGTTTTCTCCAGCCTTGAAGAAAGAGTTTGTAAATCTTTTTGAGACAGGACACTAGGCTAAGCAAACATAAAAGGAAAGCATCACTGTGTAACTACTTCCTCCTAACAGTATCACCTAGGCATCCAAACCCAGCCACTGTGGGAGACAGAATACCGTGCCAGTCAGACCTTTGGGCTGACCCAGTACAGCCTTTCTTACACTGTTCATCCCATTTCCTTCAGAAGTTACAAGGAAGAGAGGGCAGCTTTGCAAAACCCTGATCATCCTCACACAATACTGACAGCTCTGCTTTAAGATAATGAATTCTCTGGGTCATAGACACACAGCTCAGCAATACTTTTTCTGATTATTGTCTGCAGGTGTGTATGTGTGTGTGTGTATATATATATATATATCATCTTTCTCTGCTATTGCAGGCCATTCCAGTCCATTTTCTACTTTTACCAATTATTTGAGTTGGTACAAGAATTCTCTTTTCCTGGTATGCCAGTTAACACATCTTTGTCAACTCACTGGAGTCACATCAACAGCCAGGTTTGCAGTTGGGAAGGCATTTTACTCACATAAAAGTTGAGAAGGATGTTGAAGGTTTCCTCTGTCTCCATAATGTAAGTCTGTATGTCACCCAATTGAGGGTCAGCCACGCACTCGTCTCCAGGCACTGGTGACAATTTATTCTCCCTGCACCTCCCTATGGCACAATTTACTTTCGAAAGAATGAGACACTTTGGTATAATTAAGACATTGCATTGTCTATGACAAGTTCAATCCTTATACTGGGTGAAAGTTGGTGGTCTAAGATAATTTTGTCTTGCCTTCTGTATAGCAAGTGGCCCCTTATGCTTCATATCTTAAGAAGCATTGCTGTGAACTATTTTTCCCATATTTGTTGGTACAAAAGCAGGATGCCTCACAAACTGAAATAGAATGCAGGGGACAAAGACACAGTAATGCTGTATCACAGTAACAGAAGTTTGTCCTCCTTTGATAGTCTCCTAACAGGCTATTAAAATAAGTTTTCTGAACAAATGACTAGTAGTGTCCTTCTCTTTGGCCTCCCTGAAATGTTCTCTGGTTATGAAATTGTTCCTCAAAACAACAAAGCAAAGTTCTTACCCACTTTACATAGTTCCTTTTCGATATCCAGGCACACACATTGTTTTTTGTAGCATTTTCTTTCTTCAGTGCAGAAGGGGTTACAATAAAAGGAGCATTCAATCACCCTTCTTGTTACCTTTCCTCCAATTTCCCCTTCTCATCCTCTGCCCACTGAGCAGGGCTTTGCAACAGCCACATAACACGAGCTTCTACAGTTAGAAGGACAGCACCAACATCTCAATGTCATTATTCAGGAATGCTGGCAAGACACACCCCTGCATATCACAATCACGAAGCCAATCTATCATTCAGTAGCACTAGTCCCAGCCTCTTACGAGTTTCTCTCCAGCTGTTTTGTTGCCTTCTTCACTCTATCTTATCTGTATCTTATCCTTAAAAGCATAAATCCTTAAGGCTAGAAACTTCATTCTTTTAATTTGCACTTCTCCAATACCTATCAAACTGGGCATTAAGCCTCACCAGAGCTCACTGGAACTACTGGAAATGTGCAAAGAACAGATACTACAGGTGCTTCTCCCAGCTTTCGATTTCTCTTTCACTGAATGTCCATCTTCTCCCTGCACATAAATAAAACCCTTTTTGCAAAGGCATGTCCTTATAAGACTGGTCTCTGTCATCTATGAAAAATTGTGGCAATTGCATGAAGTCACCAGTGACAGGAAAGGGGTATGTATCATGTCACCTTTCTAAAAAGGCAGCAAGGAGGATCTGGGGAATGACAGGCTAGTCAGCCCTATCTTGGTCCCTTGTAAGTTTATGGAACAAGTTCTGGAAATCATTTCCAAGCACCCAAAGGACAAGAAGGCGACTAGGAACAGGCAGCCAAATTAAATGAGGGAAAATCATGCCTATGAACCTGACTGCTTTCTGTGATGAAATAAGTCTCTGTGGATGTGTACAGGGCAGGGGATACTGTTTACATTGTGTATCATTCAGCAAGCCTCTTGATGCACACTCTCATAGCATGCTTATAGCCAAATGAGGGAGTTACGGATTGGATGCTTTCCAGTATGAAAGCTCAGTGAGAAATTGGCTGAACTGTCAGGCTCAAAGAATAATGATCAGTGGTTTGAAATCTGTGTGATGGCCAGTTATGAAAAGCATGCCTCAGAAGACAATACTGGAAACACTATTGTTCAGTGATCATTAGTGATCTGGTGGAAAGAGACAGAACAGACTCTCAGTAAGACCAGAAATAATGGCATGTTGGGAAGGGAAGCCACTGACATGTTGGAAGGTGGGAATACCATCAAGAGGGGCCTTGACAACTCAGAGGAATGAATTGACAGAAACTTTGTGAAGTTCATGAACAGAATAGAATGGAGTATTTCAGTTGGAAGGGACCTGCAACAACCTAGTGCAACTGCCTGACCACTTCAGGGCTGACCAAAAGCAGAAGTATATTATTAAGGATATTGTTCAAATGCCTCTTAAACACTGACAGGCTTGGGGCATCAACCAACTCTCTCGGAAGCCTGTGACCATCCTGCCTATACAGAATTGTTTCCCAGTGCCAAGTCTGAGCCTCCCCTGACTGATGCAGCTTTGCACCATGCATCCTATCCCTGGATACCAGGGAGAAGAGATCAGCACCTCCCTTTCTACAGCTTCCTGGGCAGGGGAAGCTGAGAGCAAAGAGGTCGCCTCTCAGACGCCTTTTCCCCAAACTAGACAGACCCAGAGTCCTCAGCTGTTTCTCACAGGACATGTCTTCCAGCCTTTTGTCAGCTTTGCTGCCCTCCTCCAGATGCACTGAAATACCTTAACATCCTTTTAAAACTGTGAGGCCTGGAACTGCACACAATACTCCAGGTGAGGCTGCACCAACGCTAAATACAGGGGGATAATTGCCTCTTTTGACTGGCTGATCATACTGTGTTCGATGCTTCTAGGATGTGATTTGCCATGTTGGCTGCCAGGACACACTGCTGACCTGCATTGAGCCTGCTGTCAACCAGCAGCCCCAGATCCCTTTCTGCAGGGCTACTCTCCAGGCAGTCCTCTCCCAATTTATACTTGTGTTCAGTGCTACTCTGTCCCAGGTGCAGAATTTGGAATTTGTTCTTGTTAAACTTCATGCCACTGATGATTGTCGAATGTTCCAATCCTCTGCAAGGCATCTTGTTCCTTGAGAGGGTCAACAGCACCTCTCAGTTTGGTATCATCAGCAAACTTGCTAATGGTGCATTCAACTCCTGCATCCAGATCATTGATAAATCTATTGAAGAGAACTGGCCCTAGAACTGAGCCCTGAGGAACACTGCTGATGACTGGTCACCAGCCAGATGTAGCCCCATTCACTACAACCCTTGGAACCCTGCTGTTCAGCCAGTTCTTCACCCAGCGCACTATTTACTTGCTCATCTCAGTTGGACAACTTGTCCAGAAAGATGCTGTGAGGGACAATACCAAAAGCCTTACTAAAATCCAGAGAAACTACATGCACCACCTTCCCCTTCATCCACTAGGTGGGTGACCTTATTGCAGAACGGTATTGAATTAGTTAGACAAGACTTTCCCTTTGTGAACCCATGCTGACTGTGCCTGATGATTGCATTGTCCTTTAAATAGCACCCAGTATGATCTTCACAATTTTTCCAGGTACTGAGGTTAGACTAACAGGTCTGTAGTTTCTCACACTTTTCTTGTAAATTGGAATAACACTGGCTAGCTTCCAGTCAGCACAGACCTCCCCAGACTCTCAATGGTAGATGATTGAGAGGGGTCCTACTGTAACATCCACTAGCATCTTCAATACTCTGGGATGAATCCCATCTGGTCTCATGTAGTTATGAGCTGATACAACTGGTTCCTTAAAATTTCAGTGCCCACAAATGGAAAGTTACCATTCCTGCAGTCATGGTCCTTCAACTCAGAGGACTAGGCAGCCCATCAGCAGTATTAGAAACAGAGGCAAAAAAAGCATTGAATGCCTCCAGTTTTTCTTCATCCCAACTTGCCAGGTGACCATCTTCAACAAGTGTCAGCCCAAGGTTTTCCTTAGAACTCCTCTTGATATTAGCGTACTTCAAAAAGCCTTTCTCCTTGTCTGACAACAACACTGGCCAGTTTTGGCTCTAAGCTTTAGACTTTCTTGTTTTCTCCCTGCATATTGCAAACTACAGCTCTGTAATCTTCCTGCAAAGCCTGATCTTGCTTCCAGAGATCATAAAATTTCTTTTTCCTCCTGAGTTCCAAGAAAAGTTCCCTGTTAACAAAACTGGTTTTCTGTGTCGTTTGCTTGACTTTCAGCACAACGGGATCCACCTGCTCTTGTGCTTTTAAAAAGGTGGTTCCTAAAAACCGACCAGCACTCATGTACCCCAAAGCCCTCAAAAGCAGATTTCAGGGGACACTGCTTTAACTAGCTTGCCGAGTAGCTTAAAGTGAGCTCTCTTGAAAGCCAGGGTATCAACTCTGATGGCTATTTTTGTCATTACATCAAAAAATTTAAACTCAACTGTTTCCTGATCACTGTGGCCAAGACAGTCACCTACCACCACATCTCCTGCAAGTCCTTCTCTATTCAAAAACAACAAATCTTGCAGGGCATCCTTCCTAGTTGGCTCAATAAGTACTTGTGACAAAAAAAATTGAACATACGTCAGGAATGTCCCAGACTTGCTTGTCACAGCAGTCTAGTATTCCCAGTTGATGTCTGGGAAGTTGAAGTCTCCAATAAGAACAAGCAGAGAAAACAATTAGAGAGAAGACAAACCTAGAAAAAGACTAGGGAGTCCTGGTGGACAAGAAGTGGAATATAAGTGAGCCGTGTAAACTTTGAAGCAACAATCACATACTGGACTGCCTCAGCAGAAGCACAGCTACCAAATCAAGGCATGTTATTATTTCTTTCTACTCAAGCAAACCACATTTGTAGCACTGTGTCCTTCACTGTGAGTACTGTGAGAGTACAGTGTCAGTTCCGAGGAATCTGCCCTAGAGGAAAAGAGACAAAACAATGGACCTAGTTAATTCATCTAAGAATGTTGTAAATATTCAAATCTGTATCAAGCTACTGAAGTCTGTAGATGAATTTTGGTAAATACCCTGGAGTAACAAGATAGATAATTCATTTAGCTTGCCTACCATGCAGGAGAATGAAATATGGTTGAGAGCCTGACTGACCTGCAAATGGATTCTAGCCTAGAAATAGAAAAGACAGGGCAGCTGCAAGAACTCGAGTCTCCTGGCACTTCAGAAAGTTGCCATGGCAGAAGTATGGCTTACCAAGGCAAGGCCTCTTCAGTACATTCAGCCTTTAAAGACAAGGAAGACCTCCTAGGAGCTTACAACCTAAGTAAGAGCTTAACCAGATAAACAGTGCTACTGACCTCAATAGGAAAATCTGATAAATTATCTTTCCGTGGCCCAGACAAAAATCACATGAAGTCTGGCACTCCTGCCCCCCGCCGCAATGGGTGAGATGTGGGCCATTGATTCTGTAACACCTAAAACACCTCTCTTATAAAAGTTTTAAAGCTCTCCTTACACCACAGAAGAAACAGTACTACTCTGAACGACACTCAGAACGTAGCAACATATATCAGAATTGATTTTAAAAAGAGGAACACGATGGTGAAATTCTAACATTTTAAATGAATGCTCAGTAATCTGAGAATGTCTGTTGAATAGACTCAAATCAAAAGAGGTTGTGGAGGATCCTTCATGAGATTAAAACCACTCAATTGCACAAATGCTCTTTTAGGGAAACACTCCCTGACACTGAAACAGCCTGCAAGTTAAGTTACAAGGCTTCCAATTCCAAAATTTATCTGCAGGTTGCCAGGAGAATGTGACCAACCTTTCCTCTCCACTGTGTTCATTAGCACTAGACAGCCAACCTACTCTCTTCAGGTTTACCTTCTCTTTGTATGTTCTAGATTACAGGACCTCTAGTTCCAAAACATCCTGTGCTACCTCTTAAGCACCACTGCTCAAAATAAGATAATCCAATGACTATTTTAAATCAGGAACACTCCTCTCTCCACAAAACCCTTACAGCTTGTCCCGTAATCCAAACTGACCTCTGTACTCCTTAGGCAAGGTAAAAAGGCTCTGTTCTAATTAGTTCTAAAATGTACCACCACAAAAAAAAAAAAAAAAAAAAAAAGAAAGGAAAAGAAAAGAGAAGGTTTTGAGAGGGATTTACACGGACGGATCTGACAGTTTGCTTCAGCTGCGAAATATAAATCCAATTTGAATCTCTCCTCGAGAATAAGTAGGTATTAGGGGATCAGGCATGGATAGCGTGTCTGTAATATAACTGTATTTGTCAATCATGATTTAGCAAGTCATTCAATTTTTGTTTTAAGTATGTTATGACCATTTAACATTTTAACATAGAGTTAAATATAAATCACCATGTTATATCCTCACAATCAAATCTGTTCCCTCAGCTGTTTGATTTAGAAGGGAGAGCAGACCACTGCAAAACCACTAAAAACATACAAATTTTGTTATCTACTTAAGAGTGCTAGCTGCACCTCCACATTTAAAATTAATTTTAGAAGCTTAAAAGGTCCTGTCTGAAAGCTCCACCCAGTGAGGAAAGCAAAAGGAGTTCTATGGATACAAATACATCCTATTTTTAAAGGGCTTAAGAAGCCATGAGGCTACCTGTTCCTTGATACATGCTATGAAGGTATATATTTTAAAAACACAGTCCAAAATAAGCTCCAGACAGAGTAATTCGAGAAAAGTAAGTGGAGTGTGATCAAGAATTCAACAAAAGAGAGGGAAGAAATCACTCTCCATATACTCTGCAATACAGAAGGTAACGGGACCAATTGGAAGTGCTATGAAAAGAAGAGAATCTCTTGTGTATGCTGCAGAGCAAAGTACAATCATCAGTAGGTGGAGACACCTCTGGTAGATATAGCAGATAATACTTCTTGGAGGGAGGGAAAACATGACACAGAAGTTGTCTGAGCAACACCCAGAATGCTCTGAACTCATGTGATACTTTAAAGGGCTTTTTTGTTCAATGGCATGTTAACTTCAATGGCAAGCATCCTTTAGAAATTTTAGTAATTTTTTAATATATACAACCAAAAAAATGGAAGTTTTGTATATCCTCTACCATAACCCAAGGATATTCAAGGGCCATGGTTCCTTTCCAGGACAGCTTGCACATTTATGTCCGAGTACTTCTCCCAAATCCTTATCCAGTAGGGTATTTAGGAAAGAACAAGCAAGACTAAAGACATTCAGAACAATGGAGAAGGAAAAGGTCTGATGGACCACGCTGTCAGTGAGCCAATGGCAATTTCCAAATGGACAAGCACCATATTTGTTTTGCTAGAAGCAACATGATTCGAGTCCATTAGCACATGGCCTGAAAACATTCTGCTAATACAGAATTCAGGTTCCATGTTTTAACTTGCTTGCATTCCCTCCTCACTCCACAGCAAAGAAATCCTCCTGGCCTGGGAGAAAGCAGGGGGAGACTTTTGTCTCCCTGAGCGGTAGTGGGACTTTCACCCAAAAACCACCAAATGCAAAAACAAGCAATATGTCCAGGGGGTGAATAAAGATCTGAAAACCCAAAGGAAGCTGTACATGACCCAGCACATACAAGCTGGCATCTGAGAAGGAGATGAATACATAATAAATACAGCAATAGCAAGAACATTTCTAAAAGCCACTGCAGTCCCAACACTGATAATCTTTTTTTAAAACATATTCACAAACATGATTTAGGTATGTGGGGCACGCAGATCAGTCTGGATGATGGCACGCATCACGCACCAGTACTGAAGATATCACTACTGCCAAACAAGACATTTGGTGAAGACACACATCAGAGTCAAACACTTCCAAAATCCAACAAGCTTTTACAATTGCAATGCTTCCTTTTAGCTGTATCCAGGGCTCTTCTCTGGTGGCATTTTAAAAAAGTTACTGGAGGCAGCAATAGTAGCTTTCTCGGCTGCTGGTGTTTTCCCTGTCCACTCAGAGTTCTGGGATCTCAGGAATGGTGTTGCTGGTAGCTCTGACTCTGCTGCATCCATGTGGACAGATAAAGTTGCTGGAATATAAAATTGCAGGAAAGGGGGGAACAGGGTAAGAGAGTAGGAAAGGGCAATAAAAAAAAAAGTTAGAACAAGTGATTTCATGGCAAATGCCTCGTATACATAATTTTCTTATATGAAGGTGTTGTTTACTGAGTTCAAGTTCCCCCACCAAGTCCCTTTGAAATACAGGTTCTTGATAGCATTAACACCTTTGCCCTAATGACTCTCACATTCAGAACTCTTTGAGTTCCCAGTCCACTAACTAGTTCCCTTCATCTAAGTTCCTGTTGAAATTCAAGAGCTTTGGCTTTCCCATACTTAAACTGAATCAATTCATAATCACACAACTGAACACTGCTTGATCTCCTCACAAAGACTCAATTAACACTGTATCTGAAAAGTTCAAAGTCTCTGAAAGCTTGGCAAATTTCAAGCTGCAAAGCTCAGTTAAAGAGGAAATTACACCTCTCCTCTTTTACCCAGTAAAGGCAGTACCATGAACCTCCACATATATCCTCATCAGCATATTATAACTAGCTACTCGCTAAGCTAGGTTGGAATCCATTCTCATTTTCTCAATACAACCAATGCTTCATAATGGGACAGGCTATAATTAGTAAGAGAGGTTTGCAGACCCTCAGTTCAACCCAGCAGTCACCCATATTTCCAGAAGGATTGTCAGAAACCTGGAGATATGAGAGTTTATTCCCATTCTCAGTATTCTGAATCACTCAATCCTCACAAGCAGAACAGGGCAGGGTAAAAAAAAGAGTAATTGCCACAGAGGTCTTTGGGGCAACCAGAATTTTTTTGAACAAGTAACTGCTTCAGTACGAAACGCATCTTTTTCATTGTGTTCTCACAACAGATAATAGTTGTTTGTGTGTTTTTATTACAAGTTACGTTTGCTGCTCTGTAGTGGATGAAGGATAAAGAGGCCATAACAAGCCTCAACTAGGACTCATTGCTTTGAAGTTTAAATAAAAAGCTAGTTCAATGCTTGAGGTTCCACACTCAGTAGATCTGGAACCCCAACAGTCCTGCTTCTGTACATCCAAAACAGTGAGTCATTCCCATACAACCACAACAACACAGCTGATAACAGTACATTGCATATTTTACCTCTAGCCCATAAACGTCCTGCATCTGAGGGTTGCATGAAACACGCAGAAAAGGTGTAAGTCAAAGTTCTTAAACTAATAATCACCACCAATACTACACTACGGGCTCCTCACTAGCAGCCTCCCGACTCAGGTTTTCCACCTTCACTCATAAAAAGAAAAAAAAGCAAAGGACTGAAACAGGCTCCTTGCTACTGGGTACCATCAAGCCAGGACAAAGAGTGAATGCAGTAGCATGAAATAGGAGAGGGAAAATTCATCAAATTGCTACTACTCAGACTGTTCTCTGATAAGCAGTTTAGGAGGCTGATAACTGGCACCATTTATGCAGATTTACACCCCAGACTCACTGTAATTCCTGAATAGGATGCCAGTTACCATGTGCACTGCTACATATATAGGGGACTGGACCAGATAAACACTAAAAACATCAATGTAAAGCTGGACAATTGTTCAACATTCATTTCATAACCATCTGTATTTGTGGCCTATTCTGACAAACAGAAGACAGTTTTCATCAGATCCCTTTCAATCCAGAGAACAACTATCACGAGAATAACATTTGATACACTATTTCCCAGAAAGCTCTACTGTGTCACTGTGGAGATTATTCCAAATCTATCCCACTGAAATGGAAAGTAAACACAAGGACACAATCTGTGCCTTTTGAAGCCCCTAAGACTTAGACTGTAGTGATAAAGGTCCTTCGAACTTTCAGTGATCTTTCTTCTTCCCTAGGTACTGGCTGTTGGTCACCGAGTTGGAAGAACTTCTGGTCTAATCCAGTACAGTCAGTCAGTCTTATCACCTCCAGATTTCCTTATTCTATTGCCAAATTACACCAGTCAGACTTTTGTTCTTACAAAAGAGGTGAAAGCCTCATGCTTTAGGGCTCACATACTCCTCAATTGTCTAGTGTGGAAAGCACTAACTTTCATTTTCAATCTCTCTCAACATCTACGTAAATTTGCACAACTTAATTTTGATAACAGTCACTTCCTGAAGTGCAAATACATTCTGAATTTTCTACCTGCTTTTTGTTGCTCTCAACAGCCATGCCTTTTCCCAAAATGTATTCTTTAACAGCTATCTCAGTTATACTATTTAGGCCAGTTAGCCTCCAAGGGCAGGATTAATATCATAAGTTTAAAGCTATAACAATATAGTAGAAACCTAGGCACTTCTGCTACAGTAATGCATGTTTATTGTTGTTCATACGGGGGTCTCTGATAAAAGATTCTTTACCAGAACCCACGAATACTCACATTCATGAAAGTACGTGAGAAGGCACAGAATAAACTTAGTTTGCTTGGCTGCCAAATAAATACATCTCTAGCTCCCTTCTCTCATTCCTGCAGCTAGAAAGGAGATAGCATCCACATCTCATATGCCTTTTATTAGCATCTTCTGATTTCAGCCAAATTCAACTCCAAACTTTCTGCGGATAGTGTGGGGGTGAGGCGACAGGGGAAGATTTGTAGCTGCATGTTTAAGAAAGAAGCTAAATTCATCACAATGACAGGGGAGAGTGTTGGCAGAGATTTGAGCTATTTATTCTTTTAGGAAAATCCTATAAAGAATGACACAAGGAAGCCTCTATCTGCAGTCTTGTTCATCACACTGGTGAGGAGTCCGATAACAGATGTATGCAGTAGTGTGATTTAGTGCCGGGAGCTGGCCCCTGATGTGTATTAATACAGCGGCAAAGCGGAACGAGCCCCTCTTCATCACTCATCTCTATAAAAGAGGTGGAATCCGAGATGGCCCGATGTTCGGCAGAGCAAGCCCATTTGTTCTGCTGACTGATGGTGCCAGCTCAGGCTGTGTCCTTCACCTCCATGGGGCACTCAGGTTGCAAAAAAGGAGATCACTGAAGCAGGACCTGGTCAACAAGTGAATCAAGCAGTTGGACTCAGCTAAGGAGCTATTTAAAGGTGAAGAAATCCAGCACTCTGTGTGCTTGCAGTGACAGGCATGGGCCTGTGCTCTGATTCACCTGTGTTTCATCTATTGCAAAAGAAGTAAAACCCCATAAAAAGCCTTTGTAGTGAGAAAAAGAGGCTGCCACGTTTCCTCAGGTACAGAAGAACCCCAGTATAAGACACTTATATAGGGGCAAGTAGATGCATGGCAAGGGAGAAAAATCTACATCTATTTCATCAATGTCTAACAAGCATAAGAGTCTACAGTCAATTCTATATTATTGCAGAGTAATAATAGGCATTAGTAATTCCATGGTCAGATCACTATTCTACTGCCTACACACTAGCCCAAGGAAGAAATCCAAACTTCATTCCTCCTATTCATCATCAGTTCCTTTGGTCTTCCCCACTGTTTTCCCATCAGCTTGCCCACTGCCTTGTTACCAGATTACAACAATAGTTTTTTAAGAACATGGGTTGCCTGATAGTAGGCAAAATATTTCAAGAGGGGGTAGGGTTAGAGGCCCGAAAGAAGTCTCCTAAACCCCTCTGTGTCCTGCAGATTAAAACTTTTTCTGATTCTGATGAGTAACAAATCATTTTTCAGAAATATATCACATGCAAATAAACCAGCATTTTCATCACTATGTCCCCAGAGCAAGGAAAAGAAAAAAGTGACTATTTTCATCCACAAGAGTAAGACAACTCCTAGAGAACAGACAGCCTCACCCAGTGATGATAGAAAAATTGCCAGATATCTGCTTCTGTGAAAGTACCTAGAAACACCCTGAAAAAGGGCACCAGAGTCACCAGCTAGTGTCAGCCCAAAACTGAAGGAACACACTGCGTATACTGATCACCTCTTTATTACCATGCACTGCATAATTTAGGAACAGTTGAAATAACACCTTATGAAGAAACAGATTATTATCCTCTGTACAGTGAAGCACTGTAAGTTATATTAACTTACAATAGCTGCATCAAAGATTTGTTTAGTAGGCAGGTTTTGATGCTATGCAAAACCACATGGTATTCTCTCTCACACGCTGCCTTCCTCACACACATTTCATTAGTTTCAAAACAAGGTAATGCTGTTTTTGACAATTGTGACTCTGGCACTTCGCTCAAGAGGGATACGACTAGAAATGCTGTTGTACAGACAAATCCAGGTTACCTGATGTTGGGCTGGACATGGAGGCTGCAGCTGGCTTTCGTTTCCTCTTGATGTCCCTTGAACATGGTGGTCCCAAGTGTACATTTGCTTGCCTATAGAGAAATTAAAACAAATTAAACTCTGTTCCTTCCCATAAGACTCTGGCCAGTCACCCTCCAACTCCCACCTTCCAATCAGCTTCTTAACTAGTAAGCAGCACAAATCAAAAGCTTCTCAGGGAAATTTTGCTCACATTCTTCATTTATATACTATTATGCTCCCATTTCTTTTAAGAGCTCACACACAAACTGCTCAGAATAACTATTTCTTAGTCTTTAAAGGATCTGATTTTGTATAAGTAAAGATGTGATCAAGCAGTGATGCAATACATGTCCTGCTATTACTTCTATAAAGTGTAACAAATGTCTGCAAGATTGTATAAAACATTTGCTCCCTTATTCAGGAATTATTTTGCAAAACTATTTAGTAGTGCAGGGTCATCTTAGAATGTACCTATATTCCAAATGTCCATATATGTTGTTTCCACTACAGTAATAAGTTCATAACGTTAGGAATCCAAAATCATCTCAGGCATTTACAAAATTATGATTTCCTTACCAAAATGCTGTGAGAACAGCTGAATCTGGCTTACAGTAATACAGCCTTGCTGTACCTGTAAACTGGCTGAAAGGCACAATCTGTGCTGGTCTTATCAACTGTTAAGTCTGAAGCCTACCGATAACCACTTCAGTTTAACCACTTGCCAGTTAAGAAGAAACCTGTATTATTGGGACTGACTTGAGGTGAGCATTCCTCCAAATTCTAGTCATATGAGGAAGAGAAGTTTAATTCACAAAACAGAGTCTTGGCAGCAGACCAGAGAACTTTCCCAGATACAATCCATAATGAATAGAAATGCATAATTTAGCAATGACGCTGGGTTCAAACCCCTGCTTTGTCTGAAATAACAGTTTCTTTGGCAATTTTCTTGGTCACTCTCTGCATCGGATCTGTTGTGCAAAATGCATAACTATGATGCAAATGAAATCCATTAAAGACTGTGAGCCACTTACATGGTGTAAAGATTGGAACCATATAAATTATGATGATTAAGTGATGAAAAGATTCTGTGTTTCTAAAGCCTGCTATTTTGATTTAAAAAAAAAAAATAAATCCTGAAAGTTTAACACAGTTATTAAGTAATGAAATCTTTTATAGATGATAAAAAGAGAAGTTCATGGCTTCATATTTCCATGCCAAAATCTATCTCAGGGGAAAAAAAGTAGCATATTTGTAATATATAAAATTTTAGACACTGAATTCATGCAAAACCAAAGTGTGCTGTTGTAGCTATACAGAACAGTGAAGGGAGCACAAAAAATTTCCTAAACCAGCCCAGACTATAAGTTGTTTGAATGCTGCTGGGTCTACCTACTTACCTGTATGCGGAACCACAAAATAAGAAATATCTACTGTTCTGTCTTCTCAACTAAAATTCAAAAGTTCTACAAGAAGTCTATGATCTGTCATCTAAATCTGACATTAAGGAACAGCTTAAAATTTTTTTAAATTGTGCTCAGTTTCACTGACAGTCAATTTTTCAAATCTGGGAATGCACATTAATATAACCAGACACAGAAGTCTCCTGAAAACATGAACTAAAAGATTTCAAAAATACCAGTACACCTATAAAATGCATATTCGAATCTTCTGTTTGTACACCTGACTAACCTCCAAGTGACTTTGCACACACTAAAAACTGCTTTTGCACATGATTATGATAGTGGCTATATAGTATTTTAATAACAGTTCTACCATGGATTCTGAAACACGTAGGCACACACAGCCCAAGGAAAAGACAGTTTCAATCAAGGGGAACTTCAGTTTTTATTTTGCATCAGTGACACAGTATTAGATTACTAACTAGATGACTACATATTTACATATAATAATCCAACTCATTCTATCACATAATAAGGTTCTCTTTTTAATTTTACGAACTTACATCAACATTAGCAGCCAGCTGACCCTTGGTGGAGAATCAGTATGGATTAAGAAAGAAGTATGCACTTTCATTTCCAAGAGATTTCACACAATTTTTCTAAGTTCACAAATGTTACAGCTAGATTTCAAATAAGAGCTTCTGGCTCTCAGCTCCATCCTCAAACCACATCTACCCTCACCTCACAATTACACAGTGGGTAAAAAAAAGAAAAATGAAAAAAGAATATGTGAATCTCAGAATCCCTTCTCATAGTGAAAGCAAAGGCAAATCACAGCCCAGCTGGAAACTAATAGTAAGGATGCTTCATCTAGCAGGCCTTCCTCTGACACACAAAGGCTCAGTGGTCATAAATTGTCTCTGTAACATGTATTTCGTTCAGGTTTATCCCTTACTGATCACCCAGACTTCAGTTAGTAAATCAGGAACCTATTGATTACTCACTGGCTCTGACTGACCTGGTGGTAAAAGTGTCAGTTTCAAGTGGCTGGCACACTTTATGGGCACCATAAATCTGCATACAGGGAATCTCCAGGTGGTAGGTACCTTGGGGGAAAGAGAGAAGCAGAAGAATGCACACAGGGATGATAGTCCTCATTAAGACACGGACAGAAAGGGTGTCTGAGGTATAGTGTATGAAATATGCATTTTTTTGCAGGTACCACACTTTCAACCTAAATTTTCAATCACTAGCTCACACACAGGTGCTGTTTTGGTCACAGAACAGAGTTGGTGAACCCCAGTTTAACAGAAGACTAGAAACACCACCACCAGGAAAATCAGGTATGGGTATGCATAGCACACAACACTGCCGTGGACAAGCTGAACTGAATTGTGAAAAGTCTCACTGACAGGATGCAACCATGAATTAGTTTTACTGCCAAAATTGAATTCTAACAACTCTTCTGAACAGTTTAAAAATTACTCTGAAGTAGAATAGAACTGGGCTGAGAGGAAAGGCTGACAGAATTGTGGTTTGTCGTCAAGTTTCTCTGTGAAGCAGTCTGAGGCACAGAGCTTTGTGGGATGAGAGATCTGGGCCTAAACTAGAATGGTATTTATTTTGTCCTTACTGGCTTTCAATCTCTTCTGCTAGGCTTTCTTCAATGTTGCACAAATAGTAATGAGAAAATAATTGTCTGGTTATTTTTGGACTACGGCTGGTTGATCACAGGAAAAAAAACAAAGTCGCAGTGTTCAGCCACAGTTGGATCTGCTAGATGACCAGAGACTAACATGAAAACCTAGTTTACAGTCTAGAGAAGACTGAAATTCTAACCTGGGAAGAGAAAAAGCAAAACACATTTGGAGACACAAAGCAGGATTCAAAGTGCAGCTATGCTGATGGTTGCAATATATCCAACTCACACTATAGCCTCACACTGCCAGGAGTCAGTGAATGAAAAATTACATATGCTTAGAAAAAATGGTTTTATGTGAAAAAAAGTCTATAGTGTCTTTCTGACAGTGATGATTTAAAAAAAAAAATTTAAAAAAATCACAAGCTACAGAAATTGTTCAGGAAATACGGATTTGTCTCTTGTTCATAACATAATACTTACGGTACATGATTCTGCACACAGAGATTCTGCACACACGCTGGAGAAAGTGTGCTTTGCTGTGCAGAAAGCTGAGATTCACTGCTGTCTCTAATGTTTCAGAATGAATGCTTTCTTTCTTTGATTTTTCACATATTTAGTCTATGACTTTTA
Source organism: Aegotheles bennettii (assembly GCA_013398125.1). Classification (NCBI taxonomy): domain Eukaryota; kingdom Metazoa; phylum Chordata; class Aves; order Caprimulgiformes; family Aegothelidae; genus Aegotheles; species Aegotheles bennettii. The sequence goes on from VZRW01014204.1 coordinate 275,127, forward strand.
ATTATTTTTTTTAATGAATTGTAATTGCATACACTGGACGCCTATCTCAATCCTACAGTTTGCGGTGACCACGTGCTGAACTACAGGGCTACAGAAGCTTGCCACTATTTTACATCTACCACAGGCTTTCAATAGAAAATTAGGACTGGCAGTACACTCTGCGGGAGACAACACAGAGCACAAGAAGATACCAGCCCACCAAGAACCTTACTGAACAGCATCAGGCCCCTGAAACCATCACTATCTGTGAAGAACAATCCAGATTGTAAAGCGATGTCTGCTGTCTCAAAATTCAGGGTAAAAACCACCTCAACCTCACAGAGGTCTCTGAGAAGACCCTACAGAGCTAACTGTGACAGTTTGTGGCCTTCTTCTGAGGCAGAAGGCACATCACATGCTTGGGGGTGTATGCCTCTCACTGCAATCCCACATCATACAGCTTCTTTGATGACAATCTTTATGCTAGCCCTATCCTTGGAGGAAGCAAAGCATTTGGATTATGTAGTGAGAATCAGCCATTAATCTACTGTCATACAAACGAGGGATGCTATTATCCTCATGTTAAAGTAAATGCTCAACAGAGACAGCCTTCTAACAAGAATACTGCTACTAAAACTCCACACAACCCAGGTGTTGCTGTTGTGATGCTATATTCCCAGCAAACACAGGCCAAATAAAAGGCTTTCTAAGCCCTGAAGTGTTACCTGAGGCTGTTGATGGTCGCTTCAGAAAATTAATAGCAAAAGCAGAATTCTTCCTCCTCTGACTATAGAGCCAGCTGGGCATCAAAGTCTGATCTGCACGTAAACACAAGTTGCTCATGCAGTCTGCATGCAAAAGTCTCATGCATGCAAGCGGTCCTTGCAATTACATCACAGTGCAGATATTTCCTGTGCATAGCAGAGTCTCCTCTGCCCTGCACAGCCTCATGGGAGAGCTTCTAGAGCACATTTTCAGAATCCAAAATCACTAACACATCAGCTTACTTCTTAAGTCATCAAAATCTCACAGGTCTTCATGTAGCAGCAGTCTGTTCCCCAAGTAAGCATTCTAATGATGTAGCACTTCCATTCCTAAAAGTCTGTGTGGGGCACATGCAAGTGAACACATTTTCTTCCTGTTTTCCAGGTAAGCATTCTAAGCAGAGATGATGCGATCCCATATATTGCATTCTCTACTTCTATACTGAATCACATGCTATCTGTGCCAGAAAGACAACTAATATTTGCCAGACCTGCTGAGTGCACAGATTTGATAATGGCAACGTGCTTTATAGGCAAAGAAAGCAATAGCAAGCAAACAAAATTCTGAAGCCATAAGGAATTTCTTTTTCACTCCAGAGAATTAGGATTCACCAAAATGGAAGCACTGGACCTCAGACAACTGCATGTGACACTAGGTTGATAGCTGCTGCTTATTGCATGCCTGTCAGAAGAATTCAGTAATATCCCCAACTGCAATATTATCCAAGCTTTAGTGAAGAAAGACATGAAAGTGTTCCAGCTAAATGGAAAAAGTTTAAAAAAAAACTAGGGAGAAAGATGCCTACAGCAGTTGACAGTAGACATTTTACATAAAGACAATTCCAGAAAGATGAAGATGTGTGGATACATTGCATGGAATAAACTGGATCATTCCAGTCCTGGTCAAGTGGGACAGCATGAAATTGTGAACATTCGTTCACTTCATCAGGTGCCTCAGGAAAGGCTTGACATTGTGGGCAATCCCTGTACTTCTACATGCTTGGGTAAGAAGCAGAAACATCAGGATCTCTGCACAGATACAGAAGAACAAGATTTACTTTGACAAGCACATTTCCAGAGCTGGAACCAGAATTAGAGACATTCAAGCCTTTTCTCTCCAACAGCACCACGAAATCCAGGGTATGGAGAAACTGGCAGTTTACTAGATGATCATTCACCCCGTTATCTTTATCCCATGTTCCAGACAAGATGAGAGATGTGCTTCTAAACCAAACTAAACTCTAGGTTTATGGTTAATATTAACTTAGAGTACATGCAAAGCACTTTTGTTTGATTCATCTGTACTGTTCAGAGGTCTCTAACATAATTCTTCAAATCTCCACCCTCAACATCTACTTGCCATCTGAGGTCCACTTTTCCTATGACTTGCAGTGGGAACATTTAATGAAGGTTTTCACCCATAAACCTATTTTTAAGGCTAGGCAAACAATAAATGGCATTAGGGACAATTTATCTTCTACCTTCCTCTCTTATTCTACCTGCAATTCAAACTCAAATTGAAGGGAGCATTTGCTCTAGCCTCTTCTGAATCTCTTCAGTTGAGAGTTGGACTCGATGATCCTGGAGGGTGCCTTCCAACTCAGCATGTTCTATGTTTCTATGATTCTTACCCTGCCTCAAGTAAATAACATTCACCAACCTTATAACATCTTCCCACTGATAGAGTCATTGAATAACCAAAATCTAGTAAGATATTCCACTTGAGCCGAGGTACAAAATCCTCTTAAGTAGGAGTTCAAGAAAATTCTGTTCAGACCACTCCTTTCTCCCAGAAAGGCAAAGGGGCAGGGGGAAGAAGAGGGGAAAGATCACTTGGGCTGTCCATGCGAGTCTCTACTTGCTTACTTTTAACAGCCTGCATCGTGAAGCTGAAACCTTAACAGACAAGACATGATTAGCAAACGTTTTATGCTCTTAAAGGAGAGTAATTATAGGCATGTGAAAAAAGGAAGAGATCCCTGAGGTACTCTTCCTTGCATGCCTCCCGAGAGGCAGCAGGGCGATTAAAAATTCCATGATGAAGAGGAAAAACAGCCTGGGAACAGCCAGGAGGCAATACAGCAAATTAATACACCAGCTGTCCCTCGGGAGGACTGCAAGAAAGCAGGAAACTCTCCTTGCTTCACAAAATAAAATTATACCACTAATGATAACAGTCACCACACACACAAAACCTCTTCTAATGATGGGTGTGAAATTCCCAGTGCTCTGCATACACTTTGAATGAAATCTCTTCTCATCGCAGACATAAAGCAAGAAAGGTACTCTTGATAGTGTACAATTTATACAGCCTTTCAAATAAGACTTCCCAAGGAAACCTCCACATACGCTTTTCAGTGTCAAGGAGGAGGTTCTTTCTCAAGCAGCCCCAGCCTTGCTCAGTATTCTGGCCTTCAGCTCTGCTTAAACGAAGCACTAGGTTACCCGTTTTCCAAATGAACTGCACTTCCAGACGAGCTACACCAAAATCCATGACTGAGACAAAGAAAACGTTTCCATGGGAGAGAAAAAGACTCCACCTGGTAACTATACTCCATTTGACGCATTCATGGTAGCAGAAACTAAACAGAGAGAGGTAAATTTGCATGGCAATGTACACATCAGGCTGAAGAAATTGTATGTCCACAACATCAACACAATTTCTTCTCTAACACATTTCGTATCATTCTCAGAAGACCAGCTCCCGCTCTCACCCCCAAACACACCATTCACACCAAACACACCATTCTGACAAATTTCTGCGTAGAGGTTCTCCAGGACAAGGTGCAAACTGCTAGGAGCTTGCTAAAGCATGAACTACTGGAATTGACTCCATCCACGGCAAAAGGGGAAGATGTTAAGTGTGGCAATGGCTGAACAGTGCTTGCAGAGATCATCTAAGCCTCCTGCAAGAAAATGGACTACTTATAGGCTTAGCTCTTGAAGCACCTATAGAACATGTATTGTCAAGAAAACGTTTTTGTGAAGGAACAATTTCCTTCTGTGCCATTGGCAGCATCTTTACGTAAAGCAAGCACCTTGTACTGGACAGTTCAATCCTTGCCACATACATGAGGCCACATAACACATTCATTCTTTCCATATCTCTTTCTCCTATAAAGATTCTTGAGTACACTTCACACTAAAATATGAACTACTTTCTTGAACTTAAAAATACAGCTCTCTCTGGTACAGACTTCTCTGCCAACATTCAAGGAACAATTCAGCAGGGATTGTTTGTCAGGACAGCAGTCACCTGTTAATTAGAGGAAGGAACCAAGCATGTATTCATTGGTTAGCTAGACTAGACATTCAGCAAAACCAAGCAAACATTATCCCTCCAGGTTCAGAAATCCCTTGCCATAACCAGTAGCCTTGGAAAGAGCCTTCACTGATCATCATGAAGGTAGGTACTTTCCCCTGTTGTAATTTTTGAGCAGGATTTGTCTAGTTCTCCGTCCTGGAAGGCAAATTTCTGTAGAATGCCAAGTAAAACACTCGAGGCACAAGAAAAGTTATCCTAGCTGTAAATGAAGAGACCAATGAATCTTCTTGCTTTATGGGCACAAAACACCTCCAGACTGGGGCAAAAGCACAGAAAGGAACCAAACTGCTGATGCACAATCTTCTGAATTCTTTTTATTCTCATCTAGTTGAATGTTTAAGAGCTGATTTCTTCCTCTCTCCCCCTTCCCAGCTTTAACATGCTGGCTACAGCAGCATGAGGTCATGGTGCGACATCACAAAATTCCCTGCAGAAGCCAGTGGGAGGAGAGGCTTTGCTGGGTGGGTGCCAAGCTTTCGTTCAGACACATACAACCTCAGTACATTTTTCATGCTCTATTTGCTAATTAACAAGGGAAAGAAAACCATGAAGCTGAAAGTCCAGACGTTTCTTTCAGATTTGGTCCTTCACACAAGCACATAAGCAGAATTGTGTCCCAAGCAAGGCTTTGTCTCCTTGCACAGGGAAAGCACTCAAAGGCACCTTACCTTTACATAGTCACCTGCAGCACAAGAACAGGAGTCACCTCCAAGGCCAATACTTGAATTTAATTTAGGATTAGTCAGCAGAAGGTGCCCGAATGGCATATTAACCCCAGCTACGCAGACTCAAATATACCTCAACATTAGGCCAGACCAGATCTAAATTTCATCTATAGCAATAGAGAGATTCAAGTCATTACAGGTCACCTGAGGTGAGTTTTGAATCTGTTCAGAGGGTCTATTTTAGGCACCCAGGATACCAAAATGCCTCAGCATGTCACCCACATGAGCTTGTCAGCATTTTCCCCTCTCATCTTGTTCTGATTTTAATAGTGGGTGACAACTATGCCCATTTGTACCTATACAACAGACTAGCAGCCACTCACTGCAGAATCTGGAACAGACCACATTTCTTTCTAAAACCACAGTACGTTCTGCCTGTCTGTCATACACTGTTTCACATACCCTAAGCACTTAGTGCATTGCGACTCTCAAATAAGCTGCATTGGTATGTTTTATGCTAAGTTTGAACCCAGGACTCCTAGGGGAAAGTGTGTTAACTTCCAGGTCCATTTATTGTTCAGACCACATAGTACTAGTGAAGATAACCATGGGAGGGAAGTGAGACAACCCCAACAGAGCAGAGCAAGGGAGTTACCTGGCAGTGCAGTGTGCTGGTGAGCATCTTCGGTGGGAAGCATCAGCAAGCACATCCAGAGAGTACAGAGGAGATAATGGATTGAACTGGAAAGTCAAGAGATTTTATTTAAGCAAAGCGTTAAAAGAAATAGTCTCCAGTACAGCTGCTCAGATCTATTCCCTATAGTTGTTCATACAGTATAAGCCCTTCCAACACATCACAGGGTGAGCCTAGGTGAGAACTGACTCTCACTTGAGAGAAAAGGCTAGCATGGGGTGCAACAGCAATTCTCATAATCATCATCTCACAACAGACAGACTTAAAAGCACACTCTTCTTTCAATTCTCATTATTACAAATCCTGGTCGACTAAGAGCATACCCAAAGAGCCCTACTGCTGCATGCCATGAGCAAAAAGTCTGCCTCCCTTTTGGATAGCCTCTTGTCTACCTCCACATTGTAGAAAGAAAAGTCACTGTTACGAATGGTGCAAGCACAGAACTTTCCGCAGAGCAGTTCCAATATTGTCCACGGTCCCGTGTATCACTGAGACAGACCTCCAGAAGACTCAGGCCCACCAGGTTCGGTTCACAATGAGGTCCCAATTCATTGCACAGGAAGCGAGCTGCTCCTCCCACACCTCACAAGCTTTCTTTGCAAACAGCTTAAAACAAATTTCTAAAACACTGCATGGTCAGGTTAATCTTATATCCTTCGCTGGACATACACTAGCAGACCTTGAAGGCATCAAACCTGTGCAAGACAGCTTGTTGCAGAAGATGCAACTCAAGGTCGTGACAGAAATGGAATAATCTAGTCAATCAATGCATGGAGCAAACTTTGCTCAACATGCAAATAAAAGGTTTAGACTGGTAGTTTCTCTGGGGTACTTGCATTACATTTCCTTTTAGCATCTCGTCTTTATTTATAATTCACACCACAAGCAGGAAATTCATTTCCATCTGATTTGCAAAGTGCTACACCAATCTTCAGAACACTCTTCTTTTATTACAAGGATTACTGATGCATTTTTAAATAAGGACAAATTAATAATCCACAGCTGTAGAAGGACTCAAAAAAGCTGCCTGCAATTCTCAAACTCACTAGTAGGCCTTTGCCTTCAACCTTTCTGAGAAAGAAGAGGCACTATGCATCACAAAGCTGCTGCTGTCAGGGAGCTCCTCCTCAAGCTGAACTGTTAATTTACTGTCAGTGAAGTAACACTGAAGCTGCACAGTAGGGGAGAATCACCAGTAACCCTCTCTAGCTGATTCAAGCTCATTTAAGAAAAACAAAATAATTTATTTTGGACATTTTAAAGCTTATGTAGTTATCATACTGATCTTTAACAATATAAAAGTGGTACGTGAAATGTTCTCATTAAAGGAAAATACACAATTGCACAAAGGCCCAGAAATTATTTCATGCCATATATGTATTTTTAGCCCCCTGAAGGGTAAAACAGATTTCAATCCCACTGCTCACCAAACAAAAAACAACTTGCAAAGGAATAGAAGGGAGTGTGCACGGCTAGGAACACTGTTACAACACAACTGCTCAAACGGAAGATTCTTTTTGCTTTCTGCTATCAAGAACCTGAGCTTTAAGATATAATATCTTAAAAAAGCCTCCTAATACTGAAGCTATGAAAGACTTAACTAGAGAATATAAGTGCACACGCAAGAGTTTCAGTTAAAAGAATGCCTATTTCTCTTGTTTATCACATCTCACATTTTCCTCTTGCATCTGCTGTTTAACTACAATCAGCTCACCATTTTTCCCTTCTCTGTTGAGGAGACTATCAGGTAGAAGTCTGAGCCAAACAAAACAAAACAAAGCATTTAAAAAGACAAAAATATTCCAATTCTTATAGAAATTTGAGAGGCCAAAGTTCATCCTGCCAAGAGGTATTTTCCCTCCCATTCACTGTCAGTGAGGAAGGCCTACACTACCCTGAAAAAGGGAGATAAACAAAAGGAGTTCCTGGGTATTGTTCCTAAATAGACAACATAATGCCAGAGACATGGGTTGTGTTCAAAGCCCAGAAGACATCAGTTACCAAAATGAGAAGGGACAGGGCTACCTTACCTCATGTGCACAGGCCACAGTGCGTGGGAAATCAGAAGTCAGCACTTTGTTCTTTCTATAGAGAAGGAAACCAAGAAAACAAACAGGTAGAGCAGAGTCAGCTTACCTGGTTGCGATCTCTCTTCCCCATGGATGGTAACCAAAAACTGGAAGGAGGCAGAGTCGGAAGAACAAGTGGAAGCAATGCCAGGGGAGGAGTGAACACACAGGGGGGGGGAAAAAAAAAGAGGTTTCAGGGTAATGAGAGAGGGGAAGGGAAGAACAAAGATGGAGGGAAGAGAAAGATTAAACATCAACAGGACTCATATTAAAAGCAACAAATTTCAGATCCAAAGAAGAAAACTGGATACCAACAGCTGGTGAAGGCTAGACCCACTGCACTACAGCCAAGAGGTGCCACTCTCACCTATCCATAGCCCAACAATAACAGTATTAGCAAGATGCCAAAGGACAGGCACCATGACTATTTCCAGTGATGACTACAATTTAAATACATTAACTGGGGAAAGAGACAGAACACCAAAGAAAGAGAAAGCAATCTCGTGGCTGCCTTGTCAGCATCATTTCTGCAGTCTGAGTATGTGCCCATAGCATCACTCCACACAGAAGTTTTTAAATAACTAACATATAATGCTCATTCTTCTCATACTGTGCAGAAGATCTGCAGTTATTGTAATGGCACATTGTAAGGGGGGGGGAAGAAAAAGCTGACTGTAACCAAAAGGGCATTTGAGCAGTGTCCACATACTGGGGCAGCCTTATAAACAAAAGGGAAGTCAGCAATTGCAAATAAGAAAAGGGAGAAGCTATCAGCAGAGGACTGTCTCCCATTCCACAGGTCACTGCATGCTTAAGTTACCACCCAGCTCTTCATTCTTTTCGGTCCCTACAGTTCTTCCTCCCCGCCCAAAGTTCTCCACAACAGCTGTTAAGGGCCTTACTCTTTCTGGCGTGGATCACTAACAATATGACCTAGCCTCTCGGTGCCCAGAGTGCTCATGGAGGTCTCCTGAAACACAAAGACAGGTAAAAGTTTGCAGACTCTCACACAATGAGCAGACATAACAGTTTGCTGCTACCAATAAGAACAGATCTTCCCCTGTGCCACATGCTTTCCTTCCCAGCCCTCTCTCAGCTGAACATATTCACCCTCTCAGCTGATCTGATTTAACTATTTAGAATGGCAGAAAATCAACTATTTGCTATTTCAGTGACAATATTTACTACACAGGGGCGCACCAAGGACTGGACCAGTAGAAAGTATGCTGCACAAGGATGCAATTAAGGACAGGGGACATGGCTGAGAAGTGCTTATTTCCAGGTTGCTGAGGTCAGCTGGACCAGAAACAGGCTGAGAGGAAGGACATCACAGTGTCCCACTAACAATGGGGATTCACCAAACGCAGGTGAATGGAACAAGGAGTATGCATTAAGCTTTTGCCCTTTCTGAAAGCAGTAATTCAGCAGCAGGACCTATAGCAGCTAAAGTAGATCCTAGGAGAAAGCACTTACTCTGGGAACACGTTCCTCCCTGCAACACACCATGCTGTGTATGTACTTGATGCTGACATACACACACAGCCTGAAGCACCAGCTGTTCAATATCTGCATAGCAACCACCTCCAAGGAAGAAATACACTTTGCAGTAAGGGTCTGAAGATGCAGGTAAAAGGCTTTCACAGGTAAGATTCTCCACAGTTTGTGCCAGGTACATAAGCAAAACACACTCGAAGTTTGGGGGGAGTTGTAACAGCAGGGGTGAAAGATGGGCTATTTGTTACAGCAGGAAAATTATTAACTTAAAGTGCCGTAATGTTTAAATTTACGGTTTATTACTGTGTAAATTACAAGCCGTACTTTTGGTAATTAGCAGCTCGCTGGCGGGGAGCTCTGAAAGAAACTCATTATTTATGATTACAATTTAGAGGGAGAAGGGGAAGGGGGAGCAGTGACCTCCGCTGCAAATGACAAAGATCCCTTTAAGGTGATGAAGGTGAATTAAACAAGTAAATATTATCCTTCTCATTTGGATCATTAGAGGTGCTGCTGACAGGCCCAGCCACTTGCAGGTGGCCTGAGGAACCCTACCCAAAGCCAGTCTCTTGCCAGGTGCATTTTTGAACACTGGTTACAACTAAGCAAGGTGAGTGGAAGAAAAAAGGGGCAAACAAGGATCTTTCAAGTGTGACTGAACAGAAGGAAGAAGTCATACTTCAGACCCCTCTAACACACCTTGCTAACAGCCTCTCTGAAGTCAGACAGCTCAGAATTTATGCCACTACTTTCAAAAGCACAGAGCACATCCCAATAAAAGTAAAGCCAAACACAGCCAACACCTTCCTTCTCAGAAACATCTTTCATGACAAACAACAGTACTCAACATTCTAAGATCCAGACCTGACCAGGTGTGTCCCTCCTCTTTTAGACAGGCATCTTCAAAGTATAGCTTATTCCTTTAGAAACAGGATTAATATTTTGTTTGTTGTTCGCCCTACATATAATAAGCCTTATCAATGGTTTTGGGTAACTTTGTCTGCGTTATTGCATATACGCTTTTATTCCTCTGCACTAAAAATGCAACTGGCTAAAACCACCTTCCTTCGGTGCCATTCATATTGGTCTGCTTCCCTATCTAAAATTCGGCTTTCCTTCACCTTTGAGTTGTCTCTCTGCCCTTGTAGTCTCAGATTATGAGCATGCACGAGTCTCATGCCATCATCATTTTCCCCTACATTCTGACTAACACTTCTTGATATTTATGCTCCCCATCATTCATCTCGAGACATCTTTTCTTACTGTTTTTAGCACCAATCAACTGTCTTTGCCACTCCAAACCTCACTTAAAATCCACTTAGTCATTCAGTCAACTTCTGACAGTCAAAGCAGTTAAACAAATCAAATCATACACAAAACAAAAAGAATGTACAGAGCCAGTTTCTGCAGAAAACAATTCACATGTTATCTTAGAACAGTACTTCATGGCTGATCAGCATTGGAAATACAAAATTGTTATCCTGCAAAAGAGAATACCTTGCCAACAAGCCTCCTCCGACCTTTTCGGAGACAACGGGCAGCAGCTCCTGGGAGGCGATTCAGGCGAGCATGAAATCCTGAAAAACAAACAGAGAAAAACTGAGCAACAAATATAGAAGATTCTTCCAGACAAAGTGACCAGGAAAAACAGGTAGTTCAGTGGTCATCAGACCTTTTGTCTCGTTTTATCTGCAAGAGGCATATATGCCAATCTATACACAAATCAAATAAAATCCCTATTTTAAGAAAAAGAAGACTCAAGAATGTGGCAACTGATATGAGTATTTCAGTATTCTCTCCAGTAGTGCAACTATTTTTAATTGCATCATTAAAAAACCAGATCACTAATATCTGTTTAAATTGCAGTACCTATGAACAGAATCTACTCTTGCCATCATATCAAAAGTTGTCAAACACATGGCATTCCTTATGGACCTCACCTCTCTGAGCTGGCCTCGAGGGCAAAAGGAATGTGGAATCTGAGAGCTTGTCCAGGCCTGAGTCAATCCGCTCCACTTCAGGTCGGTGGTCAGCGCTCCACTTGGGAAGAAGGTTGGGGACAGTGAATCCTGGAACACATTCTCCTTCGTAAAACCAATCACTTTGCTCATCATCTCCTAAAGAAACAGGATGGAATTAGCCACAGGTAACATCAATGTGTCCTGTGACAGCACCACCAAATACTACAGGTAGGCATTTCTAGATGTGAAATAGCTGAAGCCTCATTAGGAATTCCTTCCTGAAAAGCCTTGTATTTGTATTCTGTTTCAATGATCTGCAGTAACTATGGGGCCTCGCTAAATGCTTTAAACTATCCAACTCATCAGTCTACAGAATTTCCCTACAGAACAAAGCCTTCTTTATAGACCTGCCTAGGGCAGCTTTAGCACTCTGTTGCAACTGCATCTCATCAACCTTAGTTCAATGTTGTGTGATGTCTTATGCACAAGTCTTTCTCTGAAGTAATTACTGCGACAGAGGTAGAGGCCAATCATTTGGCACACGTTATAGGCTGTCATGGGAGAGACTTCACAGCAGGAGAAGACCAGGCTTACAGAGTAAGCAAAAGGCACATACTCACTGATGAGAAAGATCCCTAGTCTCCTAAGACAGCAGCCAAGAGGAAAACACACAACTATTAGAAATGGTCACTCTGAGCGCAAGTACTAACCGTGCTCTAAGTCTGTCTCAACCAAAATTTCTTAAAATGTGTCAGAACTACAAACTTTCTGCAAAACTAGAGCAGCAGCAACAGAGGTCATGACCAAAGTCTCCATAGAGCAGGGTCACTGTAATTAATGCAGTTGCAGTCTAAAATTGAACCACATCAGGCACCATTCATGGTAAATCTGCCTGGCCAGAAATCCCCTGAGAGCAGCAGCATGTGAGCAGCATAGGAAAAAAAAGCAGGAAAAGGGCAAAGAACCTGACACACTTAGGTTTTCAGTAGCCCAACTAACAGTCCCATGTAATTACAAGGTACTTCACCTTGCCTTAAAAAACTAACACACCTGACATAGGAAAAACTCATTTGCCTACCATTAAGTGTCAATTCAAGCATCCCCACTCACAATCCTTCCCTCACCAAGATACATTATTCCTGACTGAAGTCCGTTATGCCTACCCACACATCTTGCCAAACAAAAGAAAAAAAATACAAGCAAAAGAAAAAAAACCATCCTAGTAAGAATGCTGCAATCTTGCACGTAACAGAAAAAGCAACACCCAGTCACCAACAGGTAGGGCAGCCATAACACTTCATCCCAAAGCTCTGACTTTACTTTTTACTTCCGTGATATGTCAGTTGAGCTAGCATGCTCGTGACAAATATATTTTAAAATATAATTATCTCTACCCTCCTTATGATAAATTGAAATCCAGTAATGCTGAATTCTTCTAAATGATCATTTGTGCAAAAATATCCCTACAGTACTGGGTCTTTCAGCATAGTGCAGAGTCATATCTCAAATCACTGCTTTTACAGGACAAACTTTAATAATTAGGATCTTATGCTAACACCTCAGTAACTTTCACCACAAGAGATCTCAATGCATTTAACAAAAAAGTTACAATCAATTTCTAAACTAGGACCATTCTCTGCTCATAGGAGTGCACTGATAGATGGAATTGCAAAGACAACTTATTTAATTAGCAACAGCACAAATATTACTAGGCATAACCTCAAAAGAAGGGGGGGGGGAACTACATTCAATTTAAGCACACAGCTATCTTAAACTGCTGATTATTCTGTTTGGAACTGTACTAGACGACTATTTCTATGATGATGATCTGTGACCAAAAAAAATTTAAAAATTCTGTGTGCTCTCTCCATCTCACTGAAGAGGAGAGCTGTTGTTTATTATTTACTTTATTACTAGAAATTGTCTAAAAAAGGAAAGGGAGACGTTTCTTATTTAACCTGAAAGTGCAACAACAATTTTTAACCCTTTTTAACATAACTAAGTTAAAACATCTCGGTCACAAATCTATTATAGTATAAACAGTTTGAATAGACAGAGGATAACTAGGAAGTCAAATCTCTCCTAGTACCTAGAGAGGGAAGGCTGTAATTGGAGTTTATTAAGTTGTTTAAGTAGCATATTCTACATGATCTTGTATACTGGGTATCCTACTTCTACCAAAAGTTAATGCCTAAAGCAGGGTATAAAACCAGGGCAAGTATATAGGGCAAGCATATAGACAAGTGTACATATATATATATACTTATCCAGTCTACACCAATCTTGCCTAAGGTGATGAAGTAAGAATTCAACACGTCAGTCACCACCCTGCTTTGTCATCTGATATGCAAGTGCTCACTAATTTCAGCTCCTCCAGAACAATCATCAGTAAAAAGAGAGGACAAAAGATTTGGCTTTCCTGTCGTTTCTGAAGGATGGGAGGTTGGAAACATTTATTTTTCAGCAAAGGTCAAAGCTGATATTCGAAATCCCTACTCTGAGGGAAAGTATCATAACCACCTAAGATCACAACAGATCAGCCCTACAACCTAACATGTCATCAGAAAACACGTAAGGATATGTGCTATCATCATGTTGCCACACACACTCAGTCAGTAAGAAGCTAGTGGAAGCAGCATTTCCTCCTGAGTTACTGATACTACTTCCTTTAGCACTCCTATATTCCCAGGAAACATCTCATCCAAATCTTAGCTTATGAAATATGACAGAATCAGAGTGCACACCAGCAGAAGCTGCGTGGAAGTACAGGGCTCTAGGGTCACATCCCACCTGCTCCAAATACAATAGTCCTGAGTGCCTGTGTGCCTACTACAACCTCTTTCACACTTACTTCTGCCACATCCCTCATAAAATGGATACTGTGCTGTCACTGATAAATAAAAACAGGATGTTTGAGTGTGGAGTATAATCTAAGAAACCATTTCTACAACAGACATTGAAAATAATAGGCTCAAACAATGCACACAAAAGCCAGGGAGGAATGTGTATTTAAAGAAATAAAACCTATCACATATTACTGTTATCTTCTTAGCACAGTCTGTTAGGCAACTTGTCAGTACTAACTTTTTTTTTCCACATCGACTCTTCCTGCCCATAGAGAAAACTACTAACAAATTCAGGCACTAATGGTATGTAGACAACAATAAAAGCACCTACAGAAACAAATCATAACCTCTGCTTTTTCATTATGGAGAGCTGTAAAACTCCTCTTGTACTTCTGTGTCCTTCCATAATAATAGCTTCTTATATTTCAAACATTATGGATCTGATATCCAAAATATTTCAGCAGGAAGAGTGTTATCAAAATCACACCCAGGCATTGGCCTTTCTCCCATACTTCCCGCTCTGTCCCTCTTCAAATATGGAATTTTCTTTGTGTTTTTAAAGAAAGTAAGATAAATTCCCTGGACAGCTGTTACCTTGGCGGCCCTCATCATTGGTAAACAGGCCAGTATCACTGCTGCTGCATACACTGCTGGTTTCACTGGAACAAAAACAAACAAAAAAACATTGTTACGATTGCAGCAGATACAAAACAAAAACCATTTTATCACATTTTACTAGCTTCTCTGAGCCCACAATGCTTTACACATCTCACAGAAATTGCATTTCAGGCACATGGCTGGCTCTAGCACAGGACATAATTGCTTTCTGTTAAAACCTAGCAATGCTGCATCACTTGAAAGAGAGTAGAATCCTGTATCTAGTCTAGTTCTAAGTTACCAAAAAGTAATTAATACAACAGCATTGGCCTCGGGTGCTGGAGTTAATAACCTAAATATGACATTGTCTGGAATAGTCACTAGGAAATCAAGTGCAGTTAAAATCTCTGTCCTTAGGACACCTAACTGAAAACCCTCTGAAGTTTTCTACTGCAGATTCCTTTTTCTCAAAAACTGTTTACAGGTACATAAATACCCCTTCAGTCTACAGTTATTTTTACTTTATTTGAAGGGATGAACAGCTGGTATGTTCACAACTCTTCAGCTAAATACCTTAGCACAGCATGACTTGCTGCTGCTGAATGCAACCTCATTACAGCACATTTTGCATTTGCTGAAGCAGTTAGAGGAGACTTAATTCTTGAACCAAAGAATTAAACTAGAAATTAATGTGTAGAAAGCCGCTAATTGACTGTAAAGCTGAATGAATACTTGTAGCAAAAGTACATGTTCAGGTCAGTCCCAAGAATGTGATGGCTTTAATGCTGATATTAAGTCAATCCTTTGACACTTTGGGTAATAATTCCTTTGATTTAGCTGAGAGATATCGGAAGAAGCAGAAACTACTTACTGCCCAACGCTTAGCACTAAGGTCTTCAATG
Source organism: Aegotheles bennettii (assembly GCA_013398125.1). NCBI lineage: Eukaryota > Metazoa > Chordata > Aves > Caprimulgiformes > Aegothelidae > Aegotheles > Aegotheles bennettii. The sequence goes on from VZRW01014204.1 coordinate 290,423, forward strand.
CTAACGTCAGATATAACTGAGCACTAGAATCAATCTCCAATCAGGGTGTGCCGTTAGAAAGTACCTCTGGGTCCCTTTTCTCCAGGGAACTTGACTCATACTAGACACCAGTATCAATTGGAGACCCCTTGATTCAAAAGGTTGAAGGATGAGGGATCAAAAGATGCATCAGCCCAAAGAATTGCAGGCACATAATAAAACCCCATTTTGTGAGCATATTATTGTTCCCAGAAAAGGCATTCTAAAGGGTAGCTAAATCAACTCATCATGCTGGATATCTACAAACTCTGCATCTGCATCATTGTATAAAGGCCATTTAAACTTAAAGGATGAACAGTCTGTACATCATTCCCACATCTCAGTATGTAAATCATATAAAATTCCCAATCAACCCATTACAAAGTTCGGCCATCCATTCACCCTCCCACATATACACCACAGCAATTCAGGCCAAGGACTGAGAACCACGAATCCGTCGTTTCATTCCTAGCTCTCCTACCAACTCCCTGGATGACCCTGGGCAAATCTCTTAGCGTGTCTGCTTTCCCTTTTGAAAGCCTGGATTAATAGTCCTCACAAGCAGCAGATGCAAGGATTGAGTGACTGCTTCATAAGGGTTTTAGCCTCCTCAGAGGAAAGGTGCCTGAGAAAGGAAAAAGCATTAAGTCAAGATTCCAGATCGTATTAATAGTACTGTAAGCATCCTGTTGTACTGAGAGCTCTTTAGTTCTTACAGATACGCATTAGCACCACGGCTTTACTGGAACAAACTTTCACAGATCTCACCCTCTTCACCACCCCTTTTAAGCTTCAGGGCTGAACACAAACCAGACTACTACACACGCCTTTCTGCAGGTCCAGTAAGCACTGATTAATGACCTCCACTTGCAAAGAGGGCTACTTACCTTAACCATGAAATAATGAATGCTATTGATCCGACAAGCTACTGCTATAGTGTGTTATTGATCACCCAATCTTTGGTTAAAATGGTCCTCATTTAGCAATTTCACTGTCGCAAACACCTGGAGCAAAGCATGCTTATAATTAAATAGTTTGGGGGAGTTAAAGTGAGAGGTGATGGACAGAGATCTCAGGTTTCCCCCATTTATTCTTTCGCCTGAGCTATTGTTTGTGTCAGGAGGGATATTGATTTTCTATAAAAATAAGAAAACAAGAGGCACCGAGGGGCTGCAGAAGGTCAGGCTGGGCTGGAGAAGGAGGGGAAGCTGAACACTCTGTCTTTGTCACTTGCCTTCCAAGAAAGAGGAATTTTTTCTTTACGGAGAGTCTGGCCTCCAATTCATCAGCTTAGCCAGGCTCCTGACTGCCACTGCAGGCCATCATCAAAACAGCTCCCTTCCAAAGGGTAAAGTAACTCTACTGCACACTCAGGATAAGCACTGTGTGCAGTCACAGGACACTATACTGTACTGGTTTTGGCTGGGATAGAGTTAAATTTTCCTCATAGTAACTCTGTGGTGCTATGGTTTGGATTTGTGACCAAAATAGCGTCAGTAACACACTGATGTTTTAGTTATTGCTGAACGGTGCTTAAACAGTGCCAAGGTCATCTCCATTTCTCACACTGCCCTGCCAGCAAGTAGGCTGGGGGTGCACAAAAAGCTGGGAGGGGTCACAGCCAGGACAGCTGTCTCTCAACTGACCACTGGGATATCCCACACCGTAGGAAGTTGTGCTCAGCAATAAAAGCTAGGGAAAGAAGGAGGAAGGCCGGGACATTTGGAGCCACAGCATTCATCTCCCAAGTAACTGTTACACATGACGGAGCCCGGCTTTCCTGGAAATAGCTAAACATCTGCCTGTCAATGGGAAGCAGAAAATTAATTTCTTGTTTCGCCTTGCTTGCACACATAGCTTTTGCTTTACCTATTAAACTGACTTTATCTCAACCCATGAGTTCTCATTTTTACTCTCCCAATTCCCTTCCTCATCCCACTGTGAGAGAGTGAGTGGGCAGCTGTGTGGCACTGAGCTGCTTATCTGGGTTAAACCACAACAAATACATCAGCACCCAGCCAGTGAAGTCACACAGCACTGGTGGGTCAGTACAATTCCCAGTTTGAAAAAGTCACATGAAGAGTTTCGGTACTTGAGAGCAGATTAGATGAAGTGCACATCTCTCACTAGTCAGCACAGCATTCACAGTGATTTTTCAGACACCTCTTGTACTACGGTTTGTTCTGCCCTTGAGCTAAACCCAGACCATTCTGTGAGTGTTCAGCTTAGACCAAGGAGAGAGAACTTCAACACTCAATACATAATTATATAAGCTTTATAATGGCTGCAGGGAATCTCAAAACATTAAGGGACAGAAGGGCACATTACTTCTAACAGCCTTAGCAGTTAATTGCCACCTTTGTACAAATATACAAATGGCCACTTAAACTAAGACCACTAGCTTCCTCTGTTGTTTCCACAACCATTTATATATCAGGCTTTGATTTATAGATCAGGCATGCCATTGCCCAATTTAGAACAATCATTGCTTCCTCATCACATTCTTCCACACCTTTTCTTCTCTCAATTTCTGTTCACCTCTTGCCATGTTTGGCAAACAATTTCAAAGATTTAATTTAACACACGCTTTGAATCACAATATTGCATCACATCTTCCTCTGGGAAAAGACAGGGTGCAGTCCCACAGGCAAACTATAAAAACTAAAAACTATCTCCTCATTAAGGTTCCATATCCAAAGTTCTCTCACTGAGCAGGAGTTTATCTGCTGAATACAGTAGGTTTTTGTTCTGAGTATACAACTTAGTTTGCCTAAAAACACATTAGTTTTGTGACACTCCCCATTGCTAGAGGAGAAAACAGCAGTGGAAGCAATCCGGTATCAGAGTGTTTCATAGATCACCAGACCACCACAGACTGCTTCCAAGTCTCACAAACTGTACCAGTCACTTTCCCTCCCATCAGCTTGTGATGACCACCATACCATTCCCTATCCTAGGCATGGACGTGCCCTTGTTATACATCTGTGCAAAGTACTTCTCTTATGTTACCAGAAGAAAACAGCTAGAGCGGAACGAGAGTGAGGAAAGCACAGCCAGTTTCATTCTGCTGCTGGCAGCAAAGTGCTATATTTAGAGCAGCAGAGACGAAAGCACAATCCCTCACTGCTGTGAGGGACACTCTGCAGTGGAGAGGGTTGTATGTATTCTCTCTCCAACTTTGACCTCCCTAGAGAGTTCTAGTACAGATCACACGTGTGGTGTTGGAGAGGTCAAATGTTCCAATCCCTGGATTTCCAAGGATTTGGCAGCAGATGGTAAATCTCATTTGATGTTGACACTTGCACAATAATTGGTTTGAAAGCAAGGGACAACTGAAACAGAACAAAGCGATCTCCTAGCACGGTCCTCAAGTAACAGTCCAGACAAAGCTGTTTATTTACTCCTTCAAAGGCTGGCACAAATAAAGGCTGGATGAAAGCCTCCTGGTTTAAGTTCAAGTCTGACATGATGGAACAGACTCTGACTGGTGAAAAAAAACCTCAAGGAACACTGTCCATCACTGCCACATCAAGTAAGGGTATCTCTCAGTCCATCGCCACTGACATGCAACATTCAGGGGCTACTCAGCACATTCCCTTTCCTGAACTACCAGCAAGTAGGTCTGAAAATATAAAAGTGCTTTTAACAACTCGTAGCAAAAAGACACCCACTAGTCTCTTGAAAAGGCCCACTTTGCATCCACTTGCTAAGCAAACAACAGCCACTTTTTAAGCAAAAAAAAGTGACCACTTTTTTGCTACTTCCACCCTGTAATGGTTACACACTGATTCAGTAAAAATGCAGCAGTGGCTCCCTGGATCAGGACAGCGAGGATGTATTACAACCTACACGTTTCACAGTCTCCCAGAAAATACCATTCAGAAGTTTGCACTTCCAGCTATTATCCACAAAGCTTTCAATAACCAAGTGCCACCTGTCCACTCCTGACAAACTGCAAGAGCTAGACAGCCAGAACACTTAAATGAACCTTAACATACACACAAATGTATCGGATCAAACAATTGCATTTTCCAGATCCACTGTTCTCTCTCTGATAGTGCCTATTACAGCGGATACTTGAGGAAAGAATGAGAGTATGACAAATACAGACCGACTGTTTCCCCTATATATTCCTCCAGTTTCTAGCAGTCAGCAGTTTAAGGACTTCCTGAGCCAGATCTTCCACCTGGGCTGTAATGCTTAACAGCCCTTGATAAATCTATGCTCCACACCCCCCTTTTGGACATATTTAAAATTTTGACCTCAAAAACCTCCCACAGCAGAGTTCTATATCTTGTGTTTCATGACAAATAATAATTTTCTTTTTGTTTGTTTTAAATGTTTCCTCAATGTCTTCTGCTTCCTACACAATGATAAACAGCAAATAAACAACCCTATTCACTTTCTGTATGCCATTCATTAAGAAAACTCCTCCATTTGATTCACAGCAATTGTTTTTTTTCCAACATGAAAAATCTTTTCATACAGAAGCAGTTTCATAGCTCCAAACCTTCTACAGAGAGAATAAAAGTCACACTCAAGGAGAAAACTTTCCAAGTGTAACACACAAACAAGTACAGACCATGACATTTACACTTCACATTTTCATTTTTTGTATGAGATTCTGCTACAAATTCACCAAAGTTCTCCAAAACTGGACACAAAGGCATGCCAGACTCCACTGTCTGAACAGTGGAGTGTGCAAAAACTTAGGGGATAAGTTTTATCTCAGTTTCCCCCAACTTCTTTATCATCTTGCTACATTTGCCCCATACGTAGTCTTTCTGGACCTCACTCCAGACCCAGAGCAGAGACGCAGAACTGCAAACAAGACATTTTGACTGAGATGCACAAGGTACCTGCACAGAGCGCTAGTGGTCACGAGGGGAGATCTGATCTGTTCTCTGTTACCACCTATGGTAAATTTTGAAAATAAGAAACCGAGATCAGTTCATATCAATCACACAACACAAGTGCTAATGGTGGATTTACTCTCCAAACCTCAGGCCACAAGCATGCCACTTCATAGCTGCATGAGCGCAGACATTTCACAGGGCTCCTTGTGTCACAGGAACCAGACACGTACCAGCTTGCCAACTTTTCAAGGAAGTGTTTTGGGTCATCAGTACAGCACTGATAGGAAAGACTTGGAAAAAATCTACAGTTTAGAAGTAGCTGAGATATTTCTCCTCTTCGGAAAGAGAACAGCACTGAATAATTTTGGTAAGAATTTCTAAAAGCAAGGCACAGGATTTGCAAGCAGCTGCAAGTAAGGCAGCCATCTGACTAGCACAGGGAAGAAACTGAGATCTCACCATTCCGACATGTTTTCATCTGAGCCCTGTTTCTGTTCATCAGCTTCACACTCCATCCGCTCCTTCCTTCCCCCTTTGCTAAGGAAGGGCCTGTTCTCTCCTGATTCACAAAGGCCATGACTGGATGATGTCCAAGGGGCATTTTCTTTCCAGCGTGAAAGACGCTGTTTTTTGGCTGACTTGAACCTGCAGCCCCTCTCATAGTTCCACTCTGACACCCTGAGCTTTTGCTGGAGGCTGGCAGCCACCTCTGATGTCACACGTTTGACTTTCCGCCGGCGCCTGAGAGGTCGGCAGGGTGCATTCTCTGTAAAGGAGTCTGATTCATGCCACGAGTGTTGCTTGCTCCTCAGGGTGGCACTGAGAGCTGGGTGTCGTTTGACCACTGCCATGTCATCTGAGTCACTGAAATTGGCTGTCAGCACCTCACGGCAATCCTTGACAGCTTCATCCAAGCTCGACTCCGAGGCCTCACTGTAGCAGCAGGCATGCTCTGCCTGATGCGCGAAGTCTGAGCGTCGTTTACGACCCCGTCTCTTGCGAAGCTGACGCCTCTGCTGCCGTGGGCTTAGGGCCATCTCTTCCCACAGCTCATCCAGCTTGTTTTGTTCTGAAGTCTGCTCTAAGGCTGAAGCCAAGTCATGCACCAGTTCATCCATTGGCAATGCCTACTAAAAATTACAACAAACAATTAGCACCAGACATAAATGTCGCTACCAACACACCACTAGACCACAGCACGCTATAACCTTTGTAACATTAACCAAATTGCATACTTACTTTGGAGCTGCCTGGGAGGACCCAATGCAGGAGAACTGCTGCTTCTTGGGCTAATGTTCCCTCCTTCCTTTTGCAAGGGTTAAATCCCTGTTTTAGCCACGGTAGCAGAGATCTGGCTACTGCAGCAGTTGGATCAAGTGTTCAGTGTCTGAAAAGGCCCTAAGGTTGCATCTTTTGTGCTGAAGCAACATGCTCCATTACATATCTTAAGGGTATGAGAGCCTGCAACTAGCTCACGACCTGGTGTCAGTAAGCCACAGAGAACAGTGAGCCTGCTCAGCAAACAGACCGAGTCTTCCAAAAAGTAGACAAGCAGCAAAGCTGACAGTAAAACAGACAGTAAAGCAGGTAGTTTGCAAACAACATCGCTTCGACAGCAAAACCAGGCATATGGGACCCTGTGCTCCTTAGAACAGGGTGTGTGAGACGGAGCCCCAGCTCCTACCACCACAAAATCCCACCCCGTCCACCTCAGGGCTGTCAGGGAGACAACATCGAAGTCCTGGCCAAACCCCTCACCGCACAGCCTCCCTCTCCCCACCCGTGCCTTGCAGACGTGGGATGTCTCTCCCCACCTCCGAGGGGGCTCAGGAACACCGCCCCCGCCCCAGTGAAGCACCTGCTGCCGCAGGCCGCCTCCCTTAGTCCGGGCGCCCTCAGCGACCCGGCCATACCGGTTTCCCTCCTCTGAGGCGAAGGCGGTGCCTATGTCGGACAACCCCGGCCCCACTGGGAAAGCCCAGCCCAGCCCTCGCGGACCCACCGCGCTCCGCCGGGCCTCCCCCCGACCCCACTCACCGGCCAGCGCCCCGCTCCGCCAGCCCCTCCGCAACGGCGCTTCCGGCCTCCCCGGGCCACTTCCTCCTCGTCCGCCCCGCCTGAGGGGCGGGTCTGGCGGCGGCGGCGGCGGAGGGGGGGCTGGCGCGGCCGCCAGGCCCATAGGCCGATGGGCCTCACGGCCGGGCCGACACCCCCGCGCCGCCGGGCCCGCCCCTCCGGCCGCGCTGTGGGGGTCTCGCTCGGTTCTCAGTTAGCGCTGTGGCTGGTGCCGGTGTTGGAGCCACCGCAGAGCACTTCCCTGCTGCCGCGGCAGCCCCTGCCACACGCTCACCCTCGGGGTGCTTGGTTATTCTGTGTATTTATTTTTGACAGGCAACCGACAAGCTCAGTACCCAGTCTCCTCCATTTCGCTGCTGGCACGCTAATTGTGTGTATCAGGATGGAAATTAGCTACCTCCTAAATTAAACCCCCGTTATTCGCCTCTCCTCAAGCCTCGCACCCTGTTTGCTGCCATCATCGTTACACATCCCCAGCAGCCATCAGAGCAAAGCCAGGGGTGACCCTGACACCCTCCAGTTTTGCTTAGCCTTCCCTTTTATTTCTCATCTTTCATGTTGCCTTTTTGTGTGGATTTTTTTGCGTGTGTGGTTTTTGTGGGTTTTTTTTAACCCAGGTGGCTGCATTCGTATTCAAGCCAATACGGGTTCATTTTTCAAGTAACATTTTACAAAGCAGCATATCAAAGGCTTTGCCGAAGTCCAGATATATTATGTTCATGGCATTCTCTTCACTAATTTTGTAAATTCAACCAGAGAAAGTAATCAAGTTTGTCTGAGGTGATTTGTTCCCTATTAATCTATGCTGCTGCTTGCTGCTCATAGATCTCTTATCCTTTGTATTTTTACTTTTTTTTCCCACCTCTATTTATTCCATCATGTCACCAGGAACAGAAGTTACTCTGAAAGGGTGATAATTGCCAAGATCACTGCCTCCTCCCTCCTCCCCCCTAAAAAGACTGGTACGGTTGCTCTTGCTTTTCCTCAGTCCTCTGGCACCCTCCCTAGTTTGTCAAGATACTTCAAAAATAACCAAATCCTTGAGTTTGCCGTTGATTCCTACACCCCAATAGGACAGACGTCATTTCGCTTCACTGAGCTTCCTACATGCCATTTCTCTAACTAGTCCTTTATGTCGGTCTGAGCTGTCATGTTAACATTTTCATTACCTTCTAGTTCTCTGAGAAATTTCCTTGGAAAAGCAATATTAAACAAAGAAAAACAGTCATTAGGTAGATCATTTTTATCCCATTTCCAATAGCTAAATTTATTTAAGTTACTTTCTGTGCATCAATTCTTAAAATTCTGTCCTTTTGTCTTTTTAACCCTTTCCGTGGCAGTAACTCACCTGCTTGACTGTAGTATTTTGTTTTCCCTGACAGTTTCCTATTTCAAATACAGGGGTTTTCTTTTTACTCTCAGATCTGAGAGCCAATCCCTCCTAAAATCTAATCCTGTTTCACCGCTGCAATCCTTTTTCATGCTTTAGGATATAAAACAGCTACAAAATGTCTGGGTTAGAGAGAAACTCCCCTGATGGGAAGGTTATTCTGTAAACATCCACTTCAGAGCTTCTTACCCCTTCATTTCAAGCACTCGGTGCTGGCTGCCATTCCAGGCAGGATAACAAACCAGACAAACAATTGTGTACAAGAGATCCTGTGTTTGGATGTCCTGGGGAGATGGCAGCAGATGCCCACTCTTAATTTCTCTTATTTTTCCTTCATTTTCCCAACAAGTTCTCTCCTGTTTCTGTTGGTCGACAAACTGTTTTGCAACTGGTATAAATTGTACTTCACCAGTCCAATTTTCTTTTTGCCATTTTCAGCACTTTTCAGCACAACCCAAATTTCAGCAGATGTTGGCAGCATTCAGCCTGAGTAAACACAACAGACTGGTGTGAGACGTTGTTCTTCTGGGAGGGGGACAGGGCAAAAGCAAAAGACAGGGCAAAGCTGTTTTTTCAATTGCAGGAGTCCCAAGAACTAAAAGGGTGCAGCAAAGGAGCATTGATGTGTACAGGGAAAAATCAGAAAATTGGGAAGAGGAGCTGGAGAAATATAATGGAGCAGTGGAGTAATCTGGTTTTGAGCAGGTTATGGTCTCTCTGTCCTCTCTTACAAAGCTCACTCTGACTTGAGCCAATGACCATAACTTTTGAATCCTTGTCTGCATTCAACTTCATCCCGCATCCCTGAAAAATTATTTACTCTTTGTGCAGTTTGAAGGTTCCCTGCATGGAGAACAGGAACTGGCCCATCTTCACAGCACTAGTTTTGCTTGTGAAATGCTCTAGGCATGCAAAATGTTCAGCACTCATATCACAGCTGGATTGTTAACTGCCACTGGGCTTTGTACACACTGGTTTCTTCCTCCTGCCTGGAAGCAGCGGTCACCAGTGCTGAACTGTTGCTGAGCCTGGGGGCGAGCAAGGAGATGTTAGTGATGAGGGAGGTTTCCCAGTCGAGAAGGAGAGGAAGCTCGGCTGGATGCAGGCAGCGCGTGGTGGCAGCGTCTTTGCCCAGCTCCAGGGACTCTCTCCTGGACGGGGAGAGTAGTGGGGTCGTTGCTTTACCCTAGCAAATGCACTGCCTGGTCCCATGGTGCTTCTCAGCAAAACCTTCCAGGGGTTAAAAGGAAAAAGAGACAGAAAGGGGACAAGAGACAAAGAGAGGAATAAAGTCAAAAAATGTGCCGTGAAGCTTCTTGCAGCAAAACGCGGAGAAAGTCATTTCCAACTTCTTTCATCTCAGAGATGAAGCCACTAAATAAAAGGGCAGCGCAGAACACAAGGGCTTTTAATCTGTCTCATCTCCTTCATAATAACTGCAAATTTTCCCTGGGCTCCTGGGAGTGAGCCTCTTTCCTCTGTCTTTGCCTTATCTCCCCCCTCCATATTTCACAGCCGGCTCGGCTCCCCTCACTCGGCTGCCCCCGGCCTAGTCTCCAAGAGGCCTGTGGGAGCCACCAGCTCCCAGGGCCTCATTGTTCCCGGCTTGGGAGGAAGCTCAGGGAGGGAATTGAAGGCAAGTCAAAGGGAAACGGCATCATCGCTGCTTCATTAATGGGAACCTTTCAGCAGAAAACATATCAGAGAGAGGTCTTTTCAGAGGCAGTAATTAGCAATTTGGAGCCTTCCCCCCTCAGGAGATGCAGCTGCGATCTAACAAGTGGGAGCAGTGCTCGCCTCCTTTTACACTTTATATTTATTGTTTTTCATTTTCTCCATCTTCCTCCCATTGTCCAGCCTCCTCCTCACTGCCAGATAAGGGCCCTTTATTAATCACTCCCTTTTAATTCTTCATTAATGATAATAACTTTCTCTGGCGCATGGAGAGGAGTTAATCTTTCCTGGGTATTGAGAAAGGACAGGGCTGAAAGGGAGGGAATGAAGTGGTGGACAAGGCTGTACTGCTGCGCTTCCCTCCCGCCCCACCACCCGGAAGGAGTTTCTGAAGACTTCGACCGTGGAGCTGTGAGTTTCCTGTGGGAAAGTCTCTGGGCTGACACTTTGGTCAGGCTATGTGGGTTTGGTGGGATGTACCCTGGCTCAGAGACACTGCTCTTACCAGGAAAAGGTATACTTGGGCCAGAGGGAGAGACGTTCTCTGCATTTCTTTGCAAAAAAACCCTCAGTGTCTTGGTGTGAGCAACAGGCCATGTCTGCTCGTCCTGTAAGAATGACACATTCAGACACATTTAAAGACCCGTTTCCCAACTGTCAACACTGTCCAAGCTTAAACAGCACTTGAATGTGGAAACAAATGGTATCTGGGAGGCTCTGCACATGACATGATCTTCCCTGGTGCCTCCTCCTGGCAGCTGACACAGTCTGTGCCTTGGATTGCTCCAGTCTGGAGGTACCACTCCACCAGCGTGGGCATCTGTGTGAGGTGATTGCCACGAGACTGGTTCAGCATGGGCAACCCAGCAACAAAAGCTGGATGAAGATGGCAGGGAGGGGAGTGGGCTGTCACGCAGGCTGTGGCCATGTGCATGGGGCTACAATGAATGAATACCAACCCCAAGAACATGGCTAGGGCGGACAGAGCTGCAATACGCTCCCAACACGCTTACAGAGCTTAGCTTCTCTTCCTAGCATTTTTGTACCACCAGCTTCATGGGAACCCCTGCTAGCAAGGGCCATGCAACTGATCTTGCCTTCTAGTTGTAGCCTCAGCCCTTTCTGCATAGCTGGGCATGCCACTGCCCCATTAAGATTGTTTTGCTACTACCAAATATGAGGAGAAAATGGATGAATGCTACTGTCACCAGGATAGGTGGCTCTACAAATCTCACTGAGAAGTGTCATGTTTGCAACAGTAGGAGATGCTGACAGAAGAGGACAAAAGGCATGAGGAGAATCCAGAAACTTCAATGCAGGAGCTCAAGCTTATCAGTCAACTGCAGACATAGCTCTGTGGCCTTCCCTCACACAGTAGTCCCATCCCAGCTGCACACCCCTGTGTACAGAGGTGTTGCCAAAGAAGCTGGCTACAGTTCGAATTAGTGACTGCCATGACCCTGGAAGCACAAGTCCCCAGATGCTCACCTGTGACAGAGGTTATGACAACACCATCAGTATCATTGCATGTTGATCTGAGGCAGTTGTCCTGCAGTGCTGGGAACAGGGAGAGAAAGCAAGTTGCTGAGGGAGCCAGGGCAGGAGGGGAGAGAGACAGAAAAAAATGAAATTGGGTGTTTTCACTTCTTCTTTGATGTCATTTGAAAGAGATATCCTGTCTGCATTCTTTTACAGATCATGGTAGTAGAATTTTTTTTTCTCTATAGTCAATGCTCTTTGTCAGCCCAACATCAGGACTCTTGCCAACGGCTGTGAAGCAGGGAGGTTTAGTTTATTTCTGGTTACTGTTCTACAAGCATGAGCTGGTGTTTCCCTAATAGGCTGTTTCTCAAGTGTCTTTAAGGGTGAAGTGAAACTCAGGCCTACATTTATGTTCCTCTGAGTAATCTGCTGCCAGTATCTTTGGTGTTCATTTAATGTGGACTTTGAAGGATTCCTGATAATCCCAATAATAATCAGGGATGACTTGTATTTCAGTGTCCTGTGACAGACCTGTGATTAATTTCCAGTGACCCTAGTACACTGCAGGGAGATGTCTAAAAGAACTTTCAATCTATGAACTTGAAGTAATACAGAAATTGGGGCTGGCCTGTCTTTAATGTTACATTTTAGTCTCCCAGTGGGTCAAGCTAGTCTCATTAAATGTGGACTGGCTTTTAGGGCTTATTGTTTGCCCACAGCATCTCTGCATGAGGCCAAAAGACTTCACTTGCACACAGCAAATGGAAGAGGTTTCAACACTTAACAGCAATAAATTAAGTTTGTATTTTAAAACATGCATCTTTTCTTTAGACTCTGTGAATCAAATATTCTCTGCTCTAACACTGCTCCTCTGAACTGGCAGGCCAGCAGGGTCTATCAAAACCTCTCCACCCTTTCTGCCCCACTAGTGATAGAGGTGTTCTGCACCTTCTTGGAATGCCTCCTCTTGTCTAGATCATGCAGGAGGATGGACCAAGTTTGCATAGTGGAGACAGAATGAGCTGAAGTGGAGAGCCAGGAGGTTTGTGGAACCTGGTACACCTGAGCGCCATCCTCATTCCAGTATTGTCAGCTGAGCAATGACCATGTGCAGGGTACATGGTTGGGAGTTGTGACAAGGTGCCACTCCTCCCGATATGGCCAAGTCAAACTCCGATTGCTGTGGAGAGGACACTGAAAACACACGTGTGAGGCAATATAAAACAAACATGATTATTACTGTGAAAGGTGAGAGACAAGGCATCACAGAAGTAGAGTGCAGAGTTTCTCAGGGAAGACATTTAAAAAATTAAGATAAATATTTTTTACCTCAATTCTTGCATGGAAAGGACATTTAAATACAGTAAGCAGGATGCTGATGGTGCTGTAACTTGGAAGCAAGAACTAAATAAAAAGAGAAACTGAGTGCAACCAAGGCAGGAACTGAAGAACCACTAAAGAAATTACAGGAATCCCCTTAGTTTTGCAACTGAAAGCCTGGTTATGAAGCTACTCAACTCCTATCTAACAAGTTTTATTTGGTAATAGGTCAAGGACTTCTGTAGGACTGGAATGGTCTAGGTTCTTACTATGGTGCCTCTCCACATGCCATTGCTGGTGTAACAACAGTGGCCTCTGAGCCACCCAGAGGGGCACTTGGCTGTCTCCCAGCTAGCCTCAAGGATCCAGCTAAATCCCTTGAGGATGTTTTCATGTTCAGAAAAGAAATACATTTTCCATGGCAGCAGAGAGCTGGTAGTGGCACCAGTGATGCTGGTGAGGGCTGGAACATCATGGATGTTAATGTCAGGTGGCAGGAACTGAGTGCTAGCTTGCCCTCAGCAAGGACAAGCTGTGTTTCAAAAGCTATAGGCCTCAAAGCAACCCAGCACAGCCAAACTAGGAGATCACCCACAAAAGACTGGTGAAGCCTCGAGGAGGCTGGAATGGTGCCTTTTGCAGTTACAATGATTCCATTGTTGCTTCCTGAAAGTCCTCTGTGGAGTCTCTTGCTCCTCTCCTGCTGCCCCTGCATCTTGTGATTATCTGCCTGTTGCAGTGAGATCAGCTTGGTATGCACGAGAGCAACAAGTCTTACACAGGCCTTCAGGACAGCATTTTCTGAATCATAAGTGTTACTAGAACACAGTTGCATGCAGCAGCAGCCGGATCCCTACCCCAGGCTGCACTTAACCTCCCCCTGCCCTGCAGACCAGCCTGTAGCTAGGGCTCTTCTCCCTCATTTCTGTCTACTTGCTCATGCCTCCTATCACTGCTTTCTTTCTGCACAGTGTACTTGCCCGGTCCTTGCCTTTTGTTGCTCATGACCCAAGCAGATCTGCTGCAAGCCCCTGCCCCTAGAGCAGGTCCTGCTCACTGCCTTACTTGGCCTTTGCATGCCGGGCGCTGTGGCCTTCCACAGCCATTCTCAGCACTGCACCTGGGCACCCCCTCCTCCTACCCCATGCTGTGGCAAGGGGAGCCTGCGACGTTGACATTGCCAAGCCTTTCAGAGGGTTGAGAGTACTTCATGGTAAGGAAGCAGGCAGCAGCGTGGAACTGCGGGGAGGGGGAAGGGAGCAGCCTGACAATTCCCTTCGAATTATAAACATATCCTCTTTAAATACATTTCTAAGGATAACATTTGTATTACTGCGTCCTGTGGCTGCTGATAGGGCCCTGCTTATCACCTCGGTCTCTCCTCCTTTCTCTGGGCCCTGCTGGGAAAGGTCCCTATCTGGAGTTGAGCTGGCAATCCTCCGCCAAGCAATTGTTTCAGTCCAGGGGAAAAATTAATTTCTGCCTATCATTAATTGAGAGAATTGTGTGGAGAGCTGGGAGGGGGGCTGGAGGGGGGAGTGGGGGATGGAGTGGGGAAGGGAGAGATCGTGTTATTAACAGTGTCCCTTTCATAACCAAATACCCTGATTTCCATCAGTGAGATGAGAGGCTCATTACAGCAAGAAGGTGATTAGAGAACTTGGAGGAGCTATCAGGCTAAGCAGGAGAGTGGCAGGGAATTCGGGAGGGACTGCCAGCAGAAGGGCAGCTGCACCAACCAACCATCCCCTCTCACCCTCACTGCAATCTCCTCCACCCCTCCTCTCCCTGTCACCCCCAGTGACCCCCTACCCACATTTGAGGAAAAATCGACAAAGAAGTTCCGAAGATCAGCAGGTTTACTGGCTGGAGAGATGCTTTACGTGGTAGCAGAGCCTGCACACTCATGACCAAAAGCCCACTGGCGTTGGTTAGCTCCTAAGGGCCCAGGTGACAACTCACCTTAAACGCCTTTCCCCAGTGGCCAAGGAAGAAAATGCACAAAAGTGTTGGCCTCCCTCTCAGCTACGTGGGGAGTTCATGCATGGCTATACAGTCACTCATTAGCTGATCCCTCAACAGGTGGCTAAAAACTAGGACTGCTGACTGTCTCACTCACTCACAGAACTGACGTGTAAGTGGAAGAAAACTGCCCCAGACTGTACTGGGATCTAGCTTTTGCACCACTCCTTCCAAGTGTGACTCCTGAGATATTTCCGCCAGTTTAGAGGTATGACTGCTGTGATACAGCCCACCAGCCCCCAAGCCTTCTCATGCACCATGTGTATGTCTTCATGAATTTGCTGTCCTTCAGCTCACAGTCACTCCCCTGACAAATAGCTACAGAATCCCCTTGATTCCTGACATTGCTAGAAATAACTTTCTCCCCCTTCAGGAAGGTAAGCAGCCTTGAAAATTCATCCAGTCCACATAAACACTACAGAATGGGACTCAGATAAAAATTTGAACTTCTCCTACCTTGCATGTGAATGATTCAATTAAAAAAAATCACTTTAATTTTCCTTCTCTTTTCAATATAAAACTTTGGCATCCCAGACAAATTTGCAGTGGACAGGAAGATAATAAAGATTCCACTAAATTAGAGTAATCTATCTAACCCATTACTCCCATAGTTAATATTAGTTAATGCTTTAGTTATTAGGATTTTTTAGTTGTTAGTCTATTGCCAACGCTGTACTTAAGACTGTCAAAAATCCTATTCTGAGATGATGAAGGGGCCTTTGGCAAGGTCCATACTGGAGAGAAAAACTGCAACAGAGAAGTCTGAGTGCCAGCTGAGCAGCAGCAGGTTGAAAAAAATTATGGGGACTGAACCCTCCTCTTCCTTCGACAAAAGCCATTCTTCTAGGCTTGGGGTGAGGGGCAGATTGTCTCATTCTGTAGACTGCAGGAGACTCAATCTAGCATGGCATTCACAATAAATTGATGTGAAAACAGAAATACTTTTAGAAGATAAATGGGCAGCTTCTTGTCTAGATCATGCAGGAGAACGTGAAGGCAAACAAAAGTGCTCACTGTCACAGGTTATGGAGTTCTGCATAAAGGAGCACAAACAACGTCCCCTAGCTCCCACTCCAGGCAGATGTCCTATCTCTTCTTTAGCCTAATCCCATCTGCCCATGACCATGTGTTGAGCTCTAGTAATCTTGAGCTCATATGGGAGATCCAGACAGAAGCAGACCCTCCGCGCAAGGCAAACCCTCCATTTTACCACCGAGTTTCATTGCTGACAAGTAGAGGACATGTCCTGGATTATATGGTCTCTTGGAAAGCTAGCTGGAGGGCAGAGTGGTCACCAAGACCCATTCAATCCTTAGCAATTTCTCTTCATTCAGTGATCCCCATGGAACAATTACTGGCAAAGAGCAAATTGTTAACAGACAGTTAAGAGTAGGCCCAGCACCAGACTTAAAAATTTTTGAAGCCAGAATGATTTGTGAGAGTCTGTACATTTATCCTTTCCTCTTTAATGAAGTGTCCATTTCTTGGTGATTTCTTGTGCAAATCACCAGTAAAATGAAAACGGAGAAGAATACTTGTCATAAATAGTTTGTGTGTTGAAATTCTGGGTATGTCATCTTCTAAAGATGCTGAGAGCTTAGACTTGAATTTCTAGTATCAGCAGTTGACTAATTAATAAAGAGAAAGATCCCACATTAACAGGTAGCTCTGGTCTAATACCATTAATAGTAAGGCCCACATAGCTCTCATGCCAGCCCCTCAGCTAATCTGACCTCTGGCCAGAGGGGTTCTGGAGACAAAATACAATAGCATGATAGGCAGCCTGACCCAGGGACTAAGCACTCAGTCCTGGGCAGCTGGACACAAATGCCCTCTCACCAAGCCGTGGACAGCTGAGACTCCACAGAGGCTACTGTAACCTGGTAGCCTTCAGCCTTGGATACTCAGTCTGAGCTATTTTTCTGCACGCACGTAGCTCAGATTTCTTTCAAGTGGGGTAGTCCTTGCATCTGAAACCAAAAATGATCAGGCATTTGCAAAAGCCTGTGCTACTAGTTATTTTCTTTCTCAAACAGTATTCTGCCACCAAATTTGCAAGGCTGTAATAATGATGAAGAGCTTGTATGCTTCTCATCCTCCCTCTCTCTCTCTCTCTCTGCAGCCCATCAGAAAGTAGAAAAGGGGAGAGACTACGCACTCAGCTTCCCACTAAACCCATCCCAACTGATGGCTCTGAAGTGTCAATTATAATGACTAGAGTGGAATGGGACTGGAAAAGGGGACAACTGAAATACATAAAAGGACCAGAAAGGGGAGGTATTTGGGGGAAAAAAAAACAAGTAGTGAACCAAGGACAGTGACTAAGATAACACCAGAAGATGGATGGGAAAGAGGAGAGAGGATTACAGCTTCCCAAATAGGGGAAAATGCTGAAAAGGGGAAAAAGAAAAGACAGAACTTAAATATTACAGTGATATAAGATCTACACAATCATTTCATTAAATGGGTCAGTGAGAAAACAACATGGAAGTTGATAGACAGTATACAAAGATAGAAAAAAAAAGCAAGTTAACAGAGGAAAGGTGGGGAACCAAACAAGACAGTACATGCAGTTTCAATGGTACTGAGCTAAAATGACCAGTGTTCTGATTTATTACTTTCTTGGCCACCACCCTGTATCTAATTTCTCTTTGCCTCTATGTGTTTGTTCCATCAGTATGGGATTCAAAAGGGACAGCATGGTTAATTTGACCACATGTTTCTGTATCATCATGTGTTACTCTAGATCTTGTAATGAGTCAGCTATAAAAAAGACACCATAACTGAACCCTACCAAAGCATGTGGAAGTATTTCAGCAAGGAAGAAGAAAGCCTCCTCACACACACACAGAGCCAGTCCTGCTGTAACCCTCCCCGGTGCTCACGCTGCTTGGGCAGTGCTGAGTGATATGGAGGACCAAGCAGTGGTTAGGTGGAGCCCTTGGAGAGAATAAGATGAGGGTAAAAGTCATGAAAATCAGTTCATAGGGCAACTCCAAGATGTTCTGATGATCTCTGGTGTCCCTGGGAGTCCCAAGGCAGGGCAAAGTGGGACAGACCCTATGCTGGCACAGTAAGCGTACAGTTCCCAGCATCTTCCCTCCAGTTTGGCACAGAGAAAAAAGTGAGGAGATTAGCCAAACTCACAGAGTAAAAGAGAGCGTGACACCTGTACAAAGAGGGAAAGGCAAATAAACAGAGCTGCAAGCAGAGAATATGTGAGAATTTCAGGAGGAAGAGTTTGTACAACAGAAATGTGACTATAAAAAGAGGAGAGTAAGGGTGAATTAGACAGAGAGAGATGGAGACATGGGATGTGTTTGGAGGAAAGAGCATAGGGGGAGAAAGGACGGGGCAAAGTCTGAGGCACTCAGCAAGTTCAGAACAATCTCCATTCTCTACAGCGCTTTCTGTTTAAAAAAATAAAAAAGGAATGATGGAGAAGGGGAGAGAGTCAGACAAGTTTAATGATGTGTGTTCAAAGCTCAGATTGGAAAAATGACAGAGAAAAGCAGCCTGTTTCGGCTCTAATAAATTGTTCTTTGCTGTAAGAGACGCCTGTCGCAGCATTAATACAGGGCCCTAATACACGGGTCAGGGTTAAGTAATTTTCTCCGGCAACTTAAGCGAATAATGAAGCTGGCAGCGGCTAGTGGCGCAGTGGGAGAGATGGCCCAGGCCGCCAGCACTTTGTCTTCATTTATTATGCCAGCTCTCATGATTTGGGTACTGGCTGCAGCGACGGGAAGCCTCCGCCGAGGAGATATCGCTTCATTTCGGCAAGGTAATGAAAGCTGGGATGGGGGGAGGATAAACCAATTTGCTGGCTGACATGGGAAGGAGTGATTTGCAGACCTGGGTAAGGGAGGGGGGCGACCAAGCGAGAGAAAGCACAAGGCTAAACCAAGGGGGGTGCTCAAGGCCCTTCCCTGAGATAATGCACCGTGTTTGTGGGGAGGGCAATGAAGCACAACCAAGCAGGAGGGGATGGTGGGGCTGGAGTGCAGCACATGTCAGGACCTGAGGATGTGGGGAGTAAGGAAGAGCCAACAGTGTGGGCAGGAGAGGCTAGTGGAGGAGGAAGCAGCAGAAGCAGGTCCAAGGGTTGGTGGAAGTGGTTGGTGGAGTAAAGTTGAAGTAGAAGAACATGCAACGGTGGGATGATGAAAGACTAGCAGAGAGCAGCCATGTGGGGGAAGGCAGGCACAAGAAGCAGGGTGAAAGAGAGAGCAAGGGATGTTGTCCTAGCACTGTGAGGAAGGGAGACCCTTACAAGCAGCTTGTCTAAGGCATCGAGTCTCAGGAACTGCAGTTCTGGAGCTCACTGAAGTTCATCCCCACTGATCCCATCCCTCTTCTCATGAGATAAAAACTCCAGATGAAGCATAAGGCAATCTGCAACCACATCCCACCCAGAAGAGAGAAAGAGAGAACTTCTGTTTCCTTCACTCTATCCCCACCACATGGGCATAGGTAATCCATCTCCAAGCCTACTTCCTCAAAGCAGATTAGCAATGACCAATTTTGTGGCTTAACTCCCAAAATGTGGGTGTTACTCTGACCAACCTGGGCATACTGTTTTCATGCTCACAGTCCTCTCTGATTACCCCTGAACTGCTGCCCCCTCTTCTCAACCTGAGAGGATATATGCCTAGCAGTTAGGATGCCATCTTTATCCCTGCTTTAAAATACCTGCATCACTCAGAGCACATCCCTACCTCCTTCAACATCCATGATCCTCACTCCCAAAACAGTGAAGGGGATGGAGGCAACAGAGCTGTGGCAGAGCCAAGTCTGGAACTCTTACACTTTCCATCCCTCCCCCTCCTCTCGATGTGGGTTAAGGATTTCAAATAAGGACCAAGTGTTGGAGGCTTAACATTGCAGTCTCTAGAGAAGCAGGCCAATTTCACACTAATCTTCCCCATGAAGGGAGAGAGCATCGGAAGCAAGAATTACATCAAAGAGAAGTTAATGCTGAGAAGCAGACGACAAAAAGGAGCTGCTTTCAGTTTCAAATGAATACACACAGCTGGATTAAGAGATCAGCCAGCTCAAAGCCTGTATCACAAGCTTTGGTACCCAGGATTTAGCCAGCAGGGAAGAGTTCTGATCTGGGGGCTCTTTTGAAAAGAGAGGAGGGTCTTTATGGAGAACTGCAGGTATTTGAGGAGAGCTGGGTAGAAAACAGGGAGGCTGATCTCTTGGTCTGGCCTCCATTGACCTCTTCTAATAAATATCATGACAGACTCAGATAATGAGATGGGTTTGCACAGCCTACATAGCCCCTGAAGCCTTCTGGTTTGCGAGCATTACCCTGTCATTCCCCCCTGCCCTCACGGCCCTCCCTCCCCCTTTGGTCTGGGACATTGCAGTTGCGTGGGCAATAGCCCTCCAGGTTCTGACATGCAGGCAGTCCTTGCCCTCATGGCAAGAGATGTGCTCAGCCTCAGACCTAAGTAGCAGAGGCAGCCAAGCTCCCCATAACATAAAACGCACCCTCTGGAGGAAAGGAGAGCTGAGGATGATGCCAGTAATGTGTCTGTTGTGCCATTTTAAGTGGTGCTGCAGTGAGTCCCAGCACGCTCCCCCCGCCGGGAGGCTGACAGGTGTAAATCCCGCGACGAATGAAGGCACCGAGCCCTATAAAGCTGGTGTCTCTCCACGCATCTCCGCTCTGATTGACTTGTCGGCTCTCTCAGGCTGACTCTATCAGCTCCTCGCTGCCTCCAATTCCAGGTGTGATTTAGCTTGGAGATGAGAGGTGACAGTTAACATTGGTACTCGTCAGTGTAGATCAGACACAGTCACGCTGTCTTCTCTTGGCTCACTCCCTCACCTCCTCCCCCATGCTTCCCACCCCTCTGGTACCTCCCAGTCCTATCTGTTGCTCTCATTCTCCCTGCCTATCCTCATCCAGTCCCTCTGTTTACCACCCTATGCTTTTGCCTCCCATCACCAGAGCTCATTGTCAGTAAATTCTTCCCTTTCTCTTGTCTTTTCTGTCCTAGAATAACAGACTCCTAATGCCTTCTTCAAGGGAACTTCTGTGCAAAGACTAGGAACAGCTGGTTTTGGCTTTTCTCTTCCAGTCCCCTCTAAAGCTAAGCAAGCAGTATCTAGCAAATACTCTATTTGCCAAATTTAACCTATTTCTCCATTGATGGGCTTTTCATTTGAGTCAAATTCTCTCAACTGCCTTTGCTGTTTGGAGTTCACCAAACTTTTGAGAAATTAAGTTGGGCTTGAAGACAGAAGAAAAGAGGGATTTTTCACTCAGTGTGCGAGATTACAACTGAATTGTTTGGTGTGGAAGGGCTCTTTTTAGTCCATATGCTGTAATATCCTATAACAGCCCCACAGCCAACGTTTCTGACACAAATACTCAGATTTCATATCTGGAACTCCTCTTTGATTTAAAATTTCCAGTTCACCAAAAATTTCCTGTCAATACCCACTAACTATAACCCTTATGGAAAGGGAACACAAGGGAAAGGAATCTCACTTTTTATTAGAGTTAATAGTTGCAAAAAAATCTTGGATGTATTCACACAGCTCTTTTTAACCAAAGCAACTTTCTACTCCACATCACTCTTGGTCTCCCATTTCTCAATCACGTTCAGTTTTAGTCCCTAGTACTTTAAGCTATAAGATTTCTTTAAGCCACACTGAAAAAAAAGGCAATTGCTCCAGCATCACTAAATAGGAGGTAAGTTATTGGACAATGCATTGGTTAGGTTCGTCATTTTCAGTTCCCAGTTCCCACCCTTCTAATTTCCAATAACTTTTGTAGCTAATTCCCACTGAGGTATAATCTTTCCCTCTTTTCCAGGGGGTGGTCACCCATCCTCACAGACTTCACTGTACCAGAGAGTTTGCTCGTAAATTTACAGATTACCTAAACTGGAAGAGACTGAACAGACATTGTAGGATGGGGTGAAAATCCCAAATTACCTTGACAAATTGGAGAAAAGTTCTGGAACAAAGGAGGCAAGTCAGCTATAGCACCACACTCAGCCATCACGTAGGAATAACACAAGATGATGCAACCACACAACTAAATGGAAGGTAAGAGACTTGCAGAGCCACATTGCCTCAGCACAGGACGTATCACATGCATGTTGCACTTGAAGTGATAAAGGAGATGAGCTAAAGCTCCGTTAGCATACTCCCTCTCCAGTACATCTGAGCCTGAATAATCAACTGCATAGTTATGAGTGTGGAGAGAAATCAGATAGGTAGCAGCACTATAGAAATGGATGTAGGGAGAAACAGCGGGTCACAAGCTGAAGACAAATCCCCGTGCCAAGCTGTTGTGGAAAGGCAAAAATATACTGGGCTATAAAAACAAGAAAACAGCCTGTCAGGCACAAGAACTAATCCTTGTGCTCTCCTTAGTGCTAATAAAGCCTGAGCTAGACTTCTTGGCCCTTCCTTGTTCCTCTCTGGACACTGAAGTTCAAGAAGGACCCAGGGATGTTAAGCAAGAATGATCAGAGATCTAGAAAACCTGGCCTGCAGGGAAAAGGCTGTGGCTGGGTTTATTTAATCTAGAGAAAAAAAGGCCAGAGGAGACATGATGACAATCTTCAAATACATAGCAGGCTACTTTGAAGAGGCAGGGTCTTTGGAGAGTAGGAGAATTTGAAGCCCTAAACTGCATCAAGAGAGATTTAGAAAGCTCAGAGAACTTTTTAGCTGTATGTGTAGTAAAGTCTTGAAATAATTTTATCGAGAGAGGTTGTGGTAATTTTTCTTAAAGACCAAGTTAGGTAGCATTTGGAAGGAATCATATAGGTATCTTTGGGCTGGATTAGATGACTTTTCAGCTTTCCTTCCTGCTGTATTTTCTCTGAATCTGCAAATAAATTGATGATGCTCTGCTAACATGACAGGGACTACTCATAACACATAGTCCCTTCCAGAAAGAAACACCTGGCTAAAAATCTGCAGTGGAGTGACACTAGCATGTGAATGATATGAATATGAGGCATTAGCTAAGTCCTGTTTATGCTTCCTACCATGGCTATGGCAAAATGAAACAGAGAGGAGAAGAGCTGCTTATACATGTGCCATGATACTGCTGAGAATCTAAAGGAGTGTGTCCTTTTCTCTGCGTGAAAGACCAAGGTGCAGTTTGGAGACTGAAGATTGCCTGCTGCAGATACTGCTGAGTTTTGTGATTCTTTCTAAATTTAGGTATTTTAATGATAAATTACGTTCTGAGCCCTTGAGCTTCAATGAGGTGTGACAGTAGCTCTGTCCAGGGCTGGTGAAAAAGACAATGTTTAGAATACACTTATCCTTTAATTCCGACTGCATGAATAATATTTACTCTAGTTTATTCAGTGACATTTTTCCTCTAAGCATAAATTACTCCTCAGGCTGCCCTTAGAGCCATACCAGTGTGGAAGTAGTAATGATATGAGAAGCTACTGAAGTTGATTCATTCCTTCTTGTTTGGTCTGTTTTGGATTGGTTTCATTTTGTTTATTTCAGGTAGCTTTTGCTCTTTGACATCTGTATGCAACCATTCATTTTCAGTAACCAGGAGTCACCATGAATAAGATATATCCCTGACCTATGGATCACCAAGAATTTCCATCCCTTCCTCTGAGAGAGGAATAGAGCAACTCTAACTTACATATTTGTCCGTTGAGTCTGAAGGGCTGCCATTCCCTGTACTGTCAAACACGCCAGTTAAAAGCTCAAAGTGGCACTAGGAAGGAGCTGTCCACCTCACCATCCTCCAACTACAAAAGTTTAGGGGAAGACCTTAGTGGTGGGACACATCTGCCTGTTTCATGAACTTCCCTGTGTCACACTGATGACAGCCACTGTTAGAGGTGGATATTGAACTAGATGGGCCACTTGCCTACTCTATAGGAATATTCCTACAACTCTTGATTCTGAGGGCATAACAGCAGTGCTGCGTGTTCTTCACCAGCTTCCCCCACATGGTCCAAGGTTCTAATACTAAACTTCAGGCTTATCTATAGTGAGAGATACCCATGCTATCTGTGTCTCACCAAGACAGTTTGAGTCGTTGAAAACATGGAAACATTTCCATGTTTCCATGTACATTCTTGGAAGCTGGAGGTTGGGAGCTCGCAGTCCTAGTCTAGAGAACACCTTGATGCAGTGGTTCCCAGTTACAAGAAGAGCAAACTGGAAATTCAAGTTTAAGCAATGGAGCCTTAGGAAGTCACAAACAGAACCTATAGGAAAACTCAGGTACCCTAGAATTACCTAAGTCAGATCAGAGACAGAAACAGTGAACTCTCTGAAATACCCCCATGATCTTCTCAGTTCTTTCCCCAAAGCTCAGCAGTGCTGGATCCTGACCATATCCATGACTACACTCACTGCTAAGACATTTCTCAACATCATCATAGTCTCTCCAGCCCGTCTGCCAGACAGCATTCTTAATCTTCCCATTGTCAGAATCTAAATTGTTTCTCTGATTTAAATGGCTATATGATAGCTGTCCTCCTGTTCCACCCAAAATCCTCTTCTCCAGGATAGCAATATGTGCCTCTCAATCTGTCTTCATTTACTTTTTCCTCATTCTTTGCTCTGCTGAAGATCCCATCTCTACCTTCAGCCAGAAAGAGTACATTCAAAGATACAGCCTGCATGGTGTATCTGGGAGACTATTTACCAGGCAGCCTCATCATGTCCACAAAAGACTCCAGACAGGGGAACCACAGAGGGAAATGGGCAGTGTCAGCACAGACCGCTGGCTGAGCCTGCCAACTTCTCTGTCAAATTGCCCCCAGCAGCGCATGCACGCACCTCATTTCTGAATGTCTGAAGGCACTCTTGCCAGTGTTGGCATGCAGCAATGGAGGGAACTTGCAACTTTTTAAAGCCTCTCCAAACCGAGGGCTGCTTCCTGATCCCAGCAGGGATCCGTGCAGCTTTCCAAATGCCCTTTCTCTCTTTCTGGTGGCTAGAAGTTCAGTTTGGGAAACAGACTGGGCTTTATGCTTCCTAGTTTCTCTCAAAAATGGAAAGCCCCTGCCTCCCATAACCCCACCGCCCACTCTTGCCTTGTGTCCATCCACTTCCCCTCCCGGTTGCAGCACCTCCCTCCCCACCTCCAGCCCGGGTGACGATCCATGAAAGCCCCCAGCAGTATGTCACTGGAGTGATAATTACATCCCCCGCTCGCATCATGCCGCCTGCTGCTGACCTCTCACCCCTCCTCTCCTTTAATCACTCCCTGGCATCAGTCACCCTGACAGGGCAGCGGCACGGGCCACGTGACCTGCCAGCCCAGGGACATGACTTATAGGGCCCGGCTGGTGGACAAAGGGAAGGGAGATAGGCAGCATAAATCTCCAGGGCGAATAAAAGAGAGTGATGGGGCACTCTGCCGGGGCCTGCGTTAGCAGATTCTCGGCCTCTTGTTATTCAGCCCAGAGTTATGGTGATGAGGAAGTGGCCGAGAGTGACACGCGCTGGTCCCAATCAACCTTGCAAAACCTGCAGAGACCTAGAGAGGCCTTAATGTCACGCATGGCTGGAGAGCCCCAACGAGGCAGGCTAGGGCCAGGGGAGCAGCCAGAGTGGTCCCCAGCTGCCAGAGGCATCTGACCAGCAAAAGGTTCAGCTGCCAGAGCAAGGCACTAAGTCACATAGAACAAGGACAGGGGACCCCAGCATTGCACCTCTCCATCTTGACTGAGTGCAGCTGTGGCAGTATTTGCACATCAGAGCACCCATCACTGGCTCAGGACACAGGTTTCTCCCCAGCTGGCACATTCCTCCAAGCTTTCCACCATCCTCTGCTCACCCGCAGGCTCTCCTGCCATATATCTCCTTTCCACCTGCTCCCTTGCACTCACCTGTTGCTTGGTATAATGAAATCACTTGTACATCAGTCAGCTGCTGCCATTATAAAGATACAGGACATATGGTGCTTCTACCAAGGAACAGTCCACCATAACTCCTCTGCTGGGACAGAATTGCTCCTCTTGAGATCACAGGGACTTTTACTTATATACAGGTCACAAGAGAAAGTGTGGTCCACTAATACCTACTATGGTGGGTGCTTCAGTGGGCAAAGGGCACCAGAAGGACCCATCTGGATCATCAATTCCATCCTATGACAGTCACAGCCAGGGTCCCTACAGGTCATCTCATCCCTCTAACCCATATATTTCTCAGGAGGGAAAGTGTCAAGGGAGAGCCGATGTCCCCAGTAGTGCTGTATCTCCTCTAGTACCACACCTTCAGAGAAGAGAAGATCAGGAGCTTTAATCCAGAAGGTGTAGGAAGGAGAAGGAAGCCCAGAAATGAGGACTGGGGCAGTTTTGAAAATACTGGAGGAGAAATTAGGGAGAGGAGAACACCTGGGAGAAAAACAGGGAAAATCTAAGTACATTTTCTTTCATCTTTTTTGAGAACTGAAAGTGGTATCTGAAAATGTAGCTCTTCAGCTGGAAGCCAAACACATCAATTCCTTCCCCTAGTGCTTCAAGGAGCAAAGTAATGAAGGCCATTTGAACACAAGAGAGGTGAAGCCCAGTAATTGGGAGAGATTTGGCTCCATAAACATCTTTATCTGGGAACCACCCTGTTTCAGATGCTCAGAAATGTCAAAGCACTGAGGGAAAAGCATGAAAGCACTATGCACTGTTCTACTGAAGCCCTGTCCCCATCCTGTCCTGTGCTGGCAGTGGCTCCTCTAGACTTCAGGTCTCATCTGTACAGTGAAAACACCAGCAAGGCTGTTGTTGGCTGTTCATGCTGAGTGTAAGCATCACCTTTGACCCCTCTTGCATTTCCCTGAGACCTACAAACTCACAGCACTTGCAGTGCTGCAGCAGATATTCTCTTATTTTTAAGAAATGCCAGGTTCTGAAATGAGAGGCATGTCCAGGCAGTGATGGGTGAAGGTCTGCTTGTGCCATTCCCTGGGCCAGGGCCTGCTCTTGTACACCAAGATGTCTCCACCCATGAGGGGACTGTACTATCCATCCAGCTCAGTGCTGCTGTCACAGCTAAATAAGGGGGAGAAGAAAAGTGCTGAGATGCACTCTTTGACCAAGCAGAGGGCTCGGTACAGCATCCCACAGCAGCATCCCATGTGTATCCTGTACCCTGCCCTCCAGCAAGTGCCCATTGTTGCCGCCCCCCTCAGTTTTCCCATCTCTGTGTACAGCCCCCCAGTCCCTGCACAGCACAAGGCAGGGAGGGCTGCCTCCCAGACAGAAGAGACTTCAGCTAGGCTGGGACCTAGAGGGAAAACTGTTCAGCCTTGGAGATGAGACTGAACATGGCTCCACACTCCCCTCTCCATCCTGCCCAAAGGCCTCCTCTCCACTGGCTGCTTCCCTCTGAGCAGAGGGGGAAGCCCCACAGCCCCCTGCCTCCTCGCCAGCTGGGTCCTAGCCTGAGACAGGCGCACACAGCTCTCTGCCCTCCTCCCCCCATCTGCCTTTTAACGATGATGGAAGCTGCTGTCAGCGTGCACCGACAGTAATAAACACTCTTCTTAATAACACAGGGTGTCCCTCTTATTAAAATGAATAGACTTCAGTGGTGAAGCCAGGCTGCCTGCCTTGCAGCCTGCTGGGGACAGCAACCCTCAAGCAAAGCAGTTTATCTGCTGTAATTACTACAGCAGCTTCAGCTCCAGGACATCCCTTGGTACGGCACTGTACTGTACCCCCAGGCAGAGACACGGGCCCATGGACAGACCAAGCTACCTACCAACACATGAGCAGACAGAAATGCGGGCAGATAATTGCCTGTGTGCTTGCAAACAAGTACAGTAACCTCAGCGATGCACACACACAGCAGAGTAGGGTTAAAAGTATCCACAGCCAGGCTTTTAGGAGTTCTAAACCTCACCGAAACCAGTGGCAGCAGCTGGTATCATTCCTGCTTCTCTGATGCATAAGATACATTAACACAAGTGCACATAAACCACACTGCACTGAGAGCAGGTAGAGGAAGGCAAATGTTTGGTCTGCAGGTGAGAACCCCCTCCTTCACTAGCTCACAATGTATCTGCTCAATTTTTCCTGTTCCCTGGTCGATGAGAGGTCACGGGATAAATGTATTTCAGGTTTTACAGACCAGTGCAACATGTTGAAAAGAGCTGATGTGGCATCCCTTGTGTCCACCCTTTCTGGGTTTTGGATCTCAGCTAATGTATTGGTTTCTCCCCCATGGGGAAGCTGTCCATTTCCCAAGCACCAAATTCAGAGGATGTCTGTGTCCCACATTCTGACGGTCTTTTACCTTGCATGCTGTAGCCAAACAATAAGTTTGGGATTCACAGGACAGGGAAGGAAGCCATCTGACATGATGCTTGCCAGTGGTTCTTTTGGAGGTATGTTTGGACTGGCTATTAAGCAGTAGCTGCTATACACACTTCCTGGCCTGGGAAACCAAAGCTTATTCATCCCCTGCCAATCTAGTTAATTTTCTCAGTATTTAATAAGCTGGATGGTTCTGCAAATATGTCCAGCACTGACCTGAGGCTACATGTATGTGGAATAAAGCTGCACTAGGAAGCACTTTCCTCCTTTGGATCTCCCTCAAACAGCGATTATCCAAGGGAAAAATCTATCAGAAAGACAAATGACAGTAGCACATCCCAACATCGACTCTGCTGCCATCTCGGAGCAGTTCTCTGAGCTGCAGAGACCCAGCGAGACCAAGTCTGGTCCACTGCATCTCACCCTTCCAAGAGTGAGTACAAAGGAGCAGTCTTCAGCTACTGCATCACTTCTCTGCACCCTTCAGTGCATTAAGGCAAGCTGCTGCATCACTGTCATCATCAGGCCCTGACCAGCTCATGCCCTCACAGGACTCCAGCACTCAGTAACACCCAACTCCATCTCACCTTGCAGTGCTCCTCACAGAAGAGCCTGCAAGAGGCAGCAAAGCTAACGGTAGGCAGTTTAGCAAATTTAGCAATTGTGTAGAATAAAAAAAAATTGATTCATGTGCAGCCAGGTGAAGCGGTTGGCAGGACCTCACCATGAAGAATGAGACTGAGCAACGTCTGCCTTTATTATCTGTGAGAGACTGGCATCTGTAAGCTCTTCTTAGAAAATATTCCTGGCATGGGATGTTGCACCTTACTGGTTTTGCTGGCATTTAGTACAGCAAGAGAGGCCAGAGCTGTGGAGCAGATAGGAAAAAAAAATGACACAATGGATGAATGAATGAGTCTTTTTCAGCCAGTGACTTCCTGGACTTAGAGTCAAATGTATCACAAGAACGCTGCAGACATGCTGTTTATTCACATTTCCCAAGTCACTCCTATGCTATGTCCTGAGCTGTCTGTCTTTCTGCTCAGTCGAAGGTCAGCGAGGATAT
Source organism: Aegotheles bennettii (assembly GCA_013398125.1). Taxonomy (NCBI): domain Eukaryota; kingdom Metazoa; phylum Chordata; class Aves; order Caprimulgiformes; family Aegothelidae; genus Aegotheles; species Aegotheles bennettii. The sequence continues at coordinate 319,601 of VZRW01014204.1, forward strand.
ATTTGGAGGGGAGGAGCAGTGGGTAAATGCAAAACAAGACAAGGATCTAATCTAAAAGGCTTCTAAAAGGTCAGCAGCATCCCAGAATTAGTATCTCTAGCTGCGTGCAAACTGACTACACCACCTCTGTCAACAGTACTTCCACCTTCCCAGATCCTGACAAGGATGCTCCAAAGACCACTTCCCAGCACCAGGACTAGATTTCCAGATCCACACGGCTCACCTTTCTGAATCACTGCCACCAAGGGCTGCAGATTAGGTTGGGGGCTGCTGGTAAGGCTGCTAGCCTGGGCCTTCAGAGCTGCAAGCCTGTGTCACTGGAGAGGACTAAACCAGCAGAAGATAGGTCAAAGGAGACTGGGGGAGCACTGACAGAGCCTGGCTTTGCAGCCTACCTCATCCTGTCAGTGCCTTACTTAGTAAGCACAAATATTTCACCCACTTCTCACCTTAAAAAAAACATATCAGAAGAGAAGAAGATAAGGGAGAACCTTGCACAAGAATCTAAGCCTAGGAGCTAGGCAGAGCTAGGAAAGTTGCAGCGCACCCTTTGCCCCAGCTACTAGTGATTTTATGCAGGGGACATTCAAGTTCAACACTGCAGCAGGGCTGGGATGGAAGCAGCATGAAGTCCTCCTGCCCACTGCCATGGCCGCTCCTGGCATGTTCAGTGCCTGCAAGTCCAGGCCAGCTACAGGCACTGGGTAACTCCCGCCCTGGACAAAAACACTCTGCAAGACCACTCCTGAGGTCAGTGGCTGCTGGAGGGGTCCTGACGCTGATGCAGAGCGATGGTGGCTGCTGCATGCCACCAGATATGGAAAACAAAACACAGGGTCAAAACAAACTTTCTTTCCCCTGTTGAGAAAGCTTCATTCATTCATTGAGAAGCTTCATTCATCACAGCACTGGGCCCAGGACCTCACAATGAAGAGCAGTGTCTGGAGTCACTGGGCTGCGACTCATTGAAAATGCAAGAGGAAAAGAAGCCACAGCATCCTGAGCAAAATGTTTCTCATAAATGTGGATACTCCAACTCCTGAGCAGGTCTTGTGCTCCAGGTAAATGCAGAGAAAGATTTTGCTTGAGGATGTGATTCACCATTGCTACAGTGAAGTAAGAGACTCCAAAAACCTTAGCACCAGTTACACCATTCCACTCCTTCCACTGGTGTCAGCACCAAAGTAGCATCAAGATTTTGCTGCTGGTGCTCTTTGCTGGGATGCTGGAAGACTTTGCAGCACTCATCAAGCACACAGGAGCTGCAGAGGCATGGGCACAGTGGGGCAAGCTGAGACCCACAGCCGACAGCCTGGCCAGAGGAAGAGAAGTCAGGAGAGGACCAGCTCTCAACCAGCTCCTAGAAAGCTCAGATCATGGTTTTGGCAAAATTTCTGAGCAGGTGTCTGGGTGGGCTGACAGAGGGCAAGGGGCTATCGATGCCACCCAGCTGCAGAGCCTTGCAGAGCTGAGCAGGGGAGCTGAGAGGAGATGCCGAAGAGCAGAAGGCAGATCCCAGACAGAGACACTCTTAAGCAATTGCTGTCCGGAGGAACTGAGCCAGGAGAATTCAGCCGTATGACTTCGCTGGGCTTGCGTGCTCTACGAGGCTGTGACATGTCAAGAAGCAGATGAAGAAATTATTCTGAGCAAGTGTATTTTTCTCCCGTTGCCCTGCAGACAAGCACATACAGATAAAGAGAGCCCTCTAGTGATGCTGGAGGAACTCTGCCTGTCCTCCACCTCCGAGCATCCCTCACAGCCAGGAACAAATGTCTCCATTCCTCTGACTAGTGCAGTAATGGCCTTCCTCCTGAGCGGAAGAAAAACGAGGGCTGATTGCACAAATATTCGCTTATCCACAGAGGAGGTGGGGAGGTGGTACTCAGAACAGGCGAACGGCTATACCAGGCTGAGCAGGGTCAGAAAAACTAATGAAGACATGTGAAATGGGCACATGTCTTGCTCACACCCTACCTCTCCAGTTGCACCTGCCCAAGCTTCAGCATGGTGCTGGGGTCAGGCATATGATTCAGCAGGCACATGATTCAGCAAAAAAACAAAACGCGGGTAATTGCCAGTGCTGGGAGGTGATGTGCAGTTCTACTGCAATTAGGCACGTGTTCCAGAAGTTTGGAGGGAGGCAGCAGCAAGGAACAGCAGGTCCCTAGCTCAGCCCAGTCATGCCAGGAGACATCGTGTGCCCCTTCACAACCCCAACAATTGCAGCATCTCACACACAGATGCAGGACAGAGGAGCATTTTTGGCTCTTGCTGGATTCAGCCTCAAAGCCCCAGTGTGCAGGTGCAGACAGAAAGGATGATGGACTGTGCGTAAGGGTGTGCTCACACCGAGCATCCCGTGCCCAGCACAAACAGAGAAGGCAAAGAATACCAATCACCTTCCCAACCCTCTTCACACCTGAGCCAGGCACACAACTACTACATTAAACTTTCCAGGTATGGAAAGGGTTTGAGGGGAAATATGAGAAGAGGCAAATGCTAGGGACAGAGTTGGCTATGGCAGAGGCACAGGTTGTACTATGCAATGTCAAAAGGCAGACAAATATAGCTGTTCTGTTGCTTTCAAACCAGGGTGAGAAAAGAAGGTAAGAGCTCCAGCCAGCCAGAAGAGAAGGGCTCTCTTGCCTGCTCCTGCCACCTTCTCCACAGCTCTGAGCCGCGATTACTCAATTAGCAGCTCCCGTAGTACCTTCCTTCCGCTCAGCAGTCTCTCCTGTTGCCCAGCCTGCACATAAATCAAAAAGGAGCAGCTCTTTCCCTAGGCTTTCTTTTTCTTGGCTAGTCCAAGCCTCTGTGACCTCCTGTTGGGAGAGGGGGCAGTCGTATTTTGCTGGAATGTTTTATTTTCTGTGCTGCATGAAGAATAATTGTGGAGGGGAGGGAGAGCGCAAGCACTAGAACGCATGTGTGCTGCCAGCCAGGCCGATGTCCTTGTCTCACAAGGTTATGGATCCATTTTAGCTCAAATAATAATAATAAAAAAGCCTCACAGAAACAAGGGATTCATAAAACAAAACATGAGCTGGGCATTTGGCAGCAGCTGCCCACGAAGTGGGAAGCAGACATTCAAGTCTGGAGGTAGACAAAGTCTGCATCCTGCCAGCAGCTCAGAGATTTCAGGGAGCTGCCAGGGTCTGTGATAGCATGTGCATGCATGTGTGCATGCATGTGTGCACATGTGTATGCAGAGATAGCTGGCACAAGCCCACTTTCTCTTTTCCTGCATCCTTTACTGATGTTATCTCAGATACTCAGTGTGGCAGAACTCGAAGGCACTCAGACTGAGGAGCATACCTGATCCCAATGGGAGCAAGTGGCACGCAAGAACAGCCTGCGTGGTGATCTCTCCTCTGCCCTGCTGCACCTGAGCCTGCTCCCAGCACAGCAGAAATGCAGCTTTTTAACAGCTGCATGGGACGCTTGCACTGAGTGTTTTTTTTCCCTGTTTAGAGGACAAATATTACGAGGCACAGAACAACAAACCAGCTTACGCCCGAGACAGAAAAACCTCCCCTGTGAGAATTCAGGAAACTTTGGGGATTTGCAAGTGTTTTGATGAAATCCCAACAGGCATGTGAATATTTTCAAGTGATAAGTAAGGCCCCGAGGATCAAATTCAAGACTCTCTGAAAAAAAAAAAAAAAAAACAAAACAAAACACAAACCCACACAATGATGCTACACTTCAATTTTGCTTCATGTATAGTAAGATCTAATAACAACTACTATTTCTTTCTTGTAACAGGCATGCGTGACACTTTCCTGACTGCAGAGGACATCTTGCTTGCTCATTTCTTGTGCATCAGGACAGAGACATTAAGATCAAATGCAAAGGGAGCTGGGATGAGTTAAGACTACCTGGTACTTTGAAGGGGTCTGTTGTTTAATAAATCATGGGTTAGCCAAAAAAAGTACTGAATAGATTAGAAATTCAGCCAGTGTTGTTGAAAGAAAATATGTATTTCTTCCCAATAGGTGTTCTTACATTAAAAAGCCCTACAGTTAACTAGAAAAGCTGAAAGCAGGATCCAAGTAGTCAGTGGAGATTTCTGAGTTTACTGCTCAGATCGCAAAGGATTAAACCACTAACCAACATCCACATCAGCTGAGACTGTAAACTGCTTTTGCTCAACTCTCTAAGCTCAGCATCTTCAGGCTAGAGGTAACAAACTGGAAGAGCAAAAAAGAATGGAAACTGAGGACAAATCAGAAATGCTTTTCTAAAAGAGAACCAGCCAACCTTAGCCTACACGAAACCTGTGAGCAAAATTGTGAGAAAATAAAACATCGTTACCTGGACTTTCAGAATGAAAAAATTCATTACCTTGAAGAGACTGATGATGAGGATAAGCCATGATGAGGCAGAGGTGGCAATGAAGTTCTGGGATTAGAAGAGGAAGGAGTAGATCTTGGTTTAGCTGAGGAACAGCTTTGGGATACCAGGATGTGACCTCTTAGAAATGCTGTTTGATGCATTTGTCAGCAACTAGGGTTGAACAGAGCAGCATCAAGATTTGTGGGTAAAACCAAGCTGTATTAGCAAATTCAGGCCAGAGAAGCAGGGAGCTCCAGAGAGATGGATAGCAGCAGGCACATACTATGCTGGTGGATGCAAGGCAACACACATTCCATTGCTTGTCTTCCTCAGGCCAACTGCAATTGGCAATTTGTGTCATGGATCAGGGAGAACAGGCTGCTCCTTAAGGGAGAGTGAGCTGGGAACCAAGGGTGATCCCAGTCCAGACTGTGCCCTCATTGACCAAGGCACAGCCCTGCAGCACCTGAGCACAGCAGGCAGAGACAGGTGCTGGTAACAGGGTTTATCCACAGCCTCAGACCAGGCAAAGCAACAAACAGGTCCAGGCTTCATCCAGGGCGTCCGATCAGAAGCAGCCAGAGCTGAGGCTGGAGACACTGCTGTGGCATAGGTCTGAGGTCCACCCAGGAGACGAGGCCACAGACAGTGCTAGAGACAGGGAGACCTACAAAACAGCTCAGAAAGGGAAGGAGTGGCCCAGGCTGAGCTTAAATGGAGACCCTGGGGAGAGGGTGGGGGTCCCAGGTGAGACCACTCAGAGCAGTTAAGGCTTCTTAGTGCCATTAGGACCTTAGCACGTTTGTTTAATGTGCAGACCCCCTCCACCTGAGGTGGGATCGTCAGTACGGGGAGTTCATGTGGAACTGCCCTTCTGCGCTAGCTGGCTCTTAGGGACAGTCTTCCTTATACGCTCCTGTAACATCTGTCTGCCTGCACTCGCGATGGGGAACATGTGTTCACATCCCTCAGGAAATGATTTAGCACCAACTAGGCAACAGCATTAGAAAAAAAAATCAACCACAAGAAAAAAGGTAAAAAACACCAATTCCCTCAAACTGCATTAAAAATAGTGCAAATACATTTCCACTTTTCCCAAAGAATAAAAAAGAACGGGGCAGGTAATGGGAATACCTCTTACTGTAGTGCATCACTAGCCTGTAGGAGTTGCCGATGGCATGTGGGGGATGTAAGCCCTGAAGAGGCTCAGACATTTGTGCAGTTAAGGGGAACATGCACAGTTACAGCAGGCAGGATTTTAAAGACAACATGTAATTTGTGAACCTGCCTGGTTGAGGGCATGTTGCAACTGCTAAACAGCTTAGAAGGAGGAAAACAGCCCTCCCTGGGTGTCCTAGCCCCTAGTTCTCCATTATGGCATTTCTTGGCCTTTTTACTAAACTCTTCCTAAATTGTGGCCACTGAGCACCGGGGAGGCAAGTCAGTTCTCTCTCTCTGCCCGGGCAGTTCACGTGATAAAGGAGTGTTTTTCTCCCCAGTGCTCCAAAAGGTGCTGCAGGCTCAAACAGTAAAGTGTATTTTCTAACCTGAGGAGTGAGCTGTGCAGACAGGAGAGAGCACGAAACCAGGCAGGCAGCCGGGAACGGTGATCAGCAGAGAGTGCAAAGGCAGCACAGGGGCTCGTAAATATAATGTTTTGCTGTTATTCTGGAATGGCAAAGACATGTCCTTGTAGGAGTAAAACTGTACAGATTGCTTTATTATTTTCAGTCCAATGAAATTAGCTGGAGTGGAAGGAGAAATGGGGGAAATAGCAGGGAGGAACAGCAGGGAAAGAGGGTTTGTACAGTAAGGGTGCCCTGTGCTTGGGGCTGCACAAACCCCAGTCCCAAACTCACGGAGCTGGGTGATGCCTTGGAAGCACAGTGTGGCTGTGAAAACTGGGTGTCTGTCCTCACAGTCATGGCAAGTCCCACTGGCACCTGGATGAAGGTCCAGCAACAGGGCCCCTCTGGTTCACTGCAGCAGGCTGTGGGGAGCCTCCAGCTCCCTGCTGCTGCTTCACAGCATTGGGACCCCACAGAGCCCCACACCTTTCCCTGGCCCTTCCCTGGTCCATGGTCCACCCTGCTCCCCTCCCTGGTGCCAAGAGCAATAAGAGCCTGTGCCCGCCCCATCCACCCCTCAGGCTCTGAAGGAAGCAGCGCAGTGACTGCCATGCCCATAGGCAAGTTGGTCACTTATTCCCCTTTTGCATTTAGTGATTTATTTATTTGATGTAGAAGCCTTTGCGTGCTCCCCCCACCCCTCATCTCCTTTCACCATCTGTCCATTCGTTTGGAAATCTGTTCCAGCTGACCTCGAGCTGACCAGCGCTTCCCTCTTCCCTCCATCCTGCCATGGGCTCCTCCAGACGTCCCCAGCTCAGCTCAGGGGCATTTAGCTGACTATGCAAATGTCACCCAGCCAGCTGGTGTCTGCCTCCCAGAAACACATGTTCAAAAGCCCCCTGGACAGCCAGGGGGGAGGAGGGGGCAAGTCCCCGTGCCCCGGCCTGGAGGCTGCGCAGAGAAAGTTATTTAGCCAGGAATTATTCAACAAACAGATGGAAGAAGGGAAGGAAGGCTGGGGAACAGGGGAAATAAGAGTGCGGTACATCTGTGTAAGTGTGTGTAGGTATGGGTGCATGGGGGTCTCAGGTGAGTGTGTGGTAAGTGCAAATGAAATCACTGTGTGAGGGTCAGTGGTGGTGGAAGGGGTGTGTAAGAGAGATGTACAGATCAGGGAAGGATGTTGCTGAGAGTTTCATGGCCCTCTCCTCCTAATGACATCTTCTGCAGCGTGCAAAAGGCACTCTAATAGCACAGCATAAAGGAGATGCAGCTGTCAGAGGGCCAAACAGCAGGCCCACAGAAACAGCCCCCCAAGAGACTTCTAAAGCAAGGCAATGCCAGGAGGGCTCATTTCAATTCTTCTTCAAAAGCTCTCTCTTCTCCATCACCTAACATGTAACTGTCCACCAAATTCTCTAGGCCTCCATTCAAATGGAGGAAGAGGCTGGAGATGCTGAATTCGGAGCTGAGGATTTGGGGAGGGATTTGGGACTGAACCAAGGAGAGAGCAGAGGAGCAGAGGAGCATTGCTGCAGTACCCCATCAGGGCTGATAGCCACCGTAGGTCACGCAGCCAGAAAGCCACTCATATGTAACAGTCAGCTCAATTGGATATCTGCAGGATAAAGGCTGTGACACAGTCACTTCCTGAAGTGCTGGTAAGGAACAGGATTAATGTGATGATTCCTGCTAGGTTGTTGCCATGCATAACATGAGAAGAAGGCTTGGAGAGAAAAGGATGAAGCATCCACAGTGCCTCTTTGGACCTCCTTAGCCAATTTGGCAGCTCTGCTGCTGCACCCAAAGGCTAATGCATCCCCAGTTCCTCAGGCAGAAAAGAAAAATTGGGTGTCTGCTTGTAATTGCAGAAGACTTGGCCTCTCTCTCCACAAAGTTGAGAAACTCCTTTTCTTTACCTCTTCCAGATACTCTCCCTCATCCGACTTCAGGTGTCTGGTTATTTACTTCTGGGTATCTACTGATTTGAGGGACGCCAGTTCACATATCACTGCCTTCTCTAGGCTGAAGAAAAATCAGGATATTGGCTCTTAAAATTTAACAAGATTCTTCCTTTAATAGCAATTAAAAGTAGAAGAAGCCAAGGTACCTCCCTTCCCCAATCTAAATTCCTCCTGTCACAACTGCAGCTCTGGCTCTCTGATAAGGACCCCTTGGGCTCCTTGGGAAAAGGCAGGATGGCAGCTCCAGATGTAGCTGACAGATGATGTTCTTCCTGGCCATAGGCAAGAACTGTGAAATGGTGAGTTGCCAGGAGCAGCTTAAGGAAGAAATGCAGAGCGCATGTGCAAGGGGAACTGGGAGGTAACCGCATCAATACAGAGCATAGGGGAGCTGCTGGACATTGGAGATATCTTCTTTGTATCCTGACCACAGGTGACAATGAAGCCTGACCCTGAGTCAAGCCTTAATGATAGAGAAAATTACCATTGTGTGAAAGAAACCCAGACAGTGCCACATGCTCCTTTCCACTGAGATTAACAGGACACCAACAAAGGTAACCAGTGCTGAGTTTGTTCCCCAAAATGTATATGAAGTCTGAGGTAAAGAGAGCTTCTGTTCAAGGATAGAATGGACTGGTCCTGCTCACATTCGTGTCCGCCTCATCTGGATTTAGAGTGGCTCCCAGGATGTCACTGGGTTTTAGAAAGACCAAAGTGGAACATGTGAGTGGACATACTGCCATTCCTTAGGTGTGTGTTTGATGTGGTTGGGTTTAGCATAAGAAATAAAAGTGGTGTTGGGTTTTCTTTACTGAGGAAGAAATTTGAGTTATTTTTGCACTATGGCAAGGCTCAAGAGAGGCAAAGCCAGGGGAAATCACAAGGCAGGTTAGCAGAGTATTTGGTCATAGAACCAGGTCTTCTTGTTTCCCATATGCTAGATGCTGTGACATAGGTCTTGATCATCCCAGAGATTATGGGGAAGGTACCTGACAGGCTCAGGTCCTTCAGCATCAGGGGCCTGAGGCAAGGGGAACAAGGCAGCCCTATATTGACTGATGCAGTCTTTGGAGCAGAGACTTGTGAGTTCAAGGTTTGGACTTGAAGCTACAAGACCAGCTGAACGTCCCTAGAGTGCTTGAGGGTGAGAGAGATGATCTTCATCACCAAGCTGCTGTAGCCTCTCTGGGGCCTTTGACCCAACCTCCACAGCAAGCACAACAGGAGCACACCATGACAGGCTGTCAGGAGCACGAGATAGACAGTCTGTACTGGCTCAGAGCAAAGGGTCATCCTACCCACTATCCTGCCTCCAACAGGCGGACTGGGAGCAGTACTGGAACAGGGTGAGCACCATCATGGGGCTTTAATGTGAAAGAGAGAGAGACTGTATCCCACTTCTTCCAGGGCCAGACAAGCATCAGGTAAGCACAGGACAAAGCCAAGGAGAGCAGAAGTTACAAGTTCCTTGTATTCAGTGTACACTCATTTTCCTCAGTCTTTGATAGGATCTTTGTGCCCTGTACTCCACTCCTCTCCTGAGCATCTCTCAGCAACCTTTTTATTGCAACGTGTCTTTTTCCTGATAACTCCGCTATCCTGAGATCAGAAGTAACCCACCAAACAGGGCAAGAAGGAAACCACACAGCTGCATCTACACTAGTGAATTTACCAGGGCACTGGCTCTGGCAATCTCTGAACATGGGCAGGCTTCTGGTGGGGTGCTGATCTGCACCAGATAGTGCCCTCCCAGGCACTGCCTGACTGTGATTTGGGGGGGAAGGGGGGGAGAAGTACAGGCAGCACACTGGTCCCCATAAGCAGAACAGTGGAGGCCTCATTGTGCTGTGGTAGAAGAGATTTGGGACATTTCAGCATGAGCCATGCCTTACAGCTTGAGTTTGCTTGAATATATAGGCATAACTGCAGAAGCCCATCAAAGAATACCAAAGGGAGCCCATTTCAAAGAGAAACTCAGAAACTGCAAATCAGTAGAGTGCCCTCCAATGCTCAGTGCTTAGCCAGACCCACCGAGCCAGAGCCAGCACCTGGGCCAATAAATCGTCAGCTTAACCATAAACCCAGAACTTGAGCATCCAGTTTAACACAGGCCCAGGGAGTCATTCTCTCCTTCTGGCTGCCAGCGTGCAGTACCGGCTCAGCCTCACAAGCAATCGGCGAGGCAACTGGCAGCCTTCCCACCACCCAGCCCAGCCGAGCCGGGTGCGGGGTCCCCACCAGGCTCCCCCATCTCTGCAGGAAGGCTGCGAGGCAGAACGCACACAAGGAGGGGGAGCGGGCTGCATCTCATGTCTCCTCTCCCTTTGTATGTACCTCCTGGTACGATTATTAAACACAAATTACAAAAGATGTGACCCAAACGATCTTTATTTCTTCTTTCACCGAGCGGTGCCTGCAGGGTCCTGATTCTGAATTCCGTTTCAATTACTGATGCCATTTTAACACAAAGCAGCTTCTGTCTGCAATTACTGGCACTGACAGCGGCGCAGAGACAGCTCCGGTGGCAGAACACAAAAGCCTGGCATCTTCTGCCTGTTTAGGAACTTTCATTTGCCGTGATTAAAGGCAGAAGACGCAGGAGTTGTCTGTGTGCAGAAGTGCACTGTACACCGCCACACGCGTTCCTTCGCGGCACAGTCCCTGAGAAACCAGCCCTCAGCACTCACCTCCATGAATCACTCAGAAGCACTTCAACTGATGTTCCAGCTGATATTATGCAGACAGACTGACAGAGTTAACCCCATCATGCCTTAGCTTAGCAAGGTAGCTCTCTGCTGGCAAAGCCAAGCAGCCTGAACTGCAGGGCAGAGGTGCCGGTACGGGCTGGGGTGCGGGGCGATGCAAAGGTCTGTGTTTTCCTTTTACACTGGCAAGCTAAAGCCATTAGCAAGCTAACAATTTACAAAATACACTCTCTTCACATGCAGCCGGAATTCAGCCTCCTGTAAGCATGAGGATGGGGAATGCTTCATATATTACTAGCACAAATTAACACGGGGAGAGGTGATGAGGAATCTCAGAGCCAAATGAAACTGGTAACAGGAGACACACACATCTGCTGGAGTTGGCAATTACCTAAGACAAGAGAGGTTGACACCTGAAATCCATGGGGCAGGGACCCAGCTTTGCATCTTGTTGCAAAACCAGCAGCTCCACCTGCACAGCATCCTCTGGTTCTCAAGCAAAATTCACAGCAACTGCAGTTTTGACAGCTAAAGTCAAACACAATGGAATTCAAAGAGTACATTTCCGTGCAGCGGCTGCACATCGCTCCCTGTGGCTGTATGTGAGAGCCCCTGCTCTGCCTTGAGCTGGGGCACTGCCTGTGTGCCGACCCACTGACAGCCTCACACACACGCCCAGGGTCACCCAAGCCCAAGGGGAGGGAGGCAGACACCACCTCTCTTGTGCCCCATCATCTGGGTTAGTTTTTGCTGCTGCTTCTTCAGTACACATGGATGTGCCTCTTTGTCCTTCAGCCTCTTCCACAGGCTCATCTTGCTTGTGCATAAGCCACGAGCTTATTCTCATTTTCCAGACCCTTTCCTTCCTTTCTGTCCAGCCTCCACCAATGACACCTGCTTTATCCCTCCTTGCTCCCTTTCCCCACACAATCCATAATGTACCAATCGTTTTCCACATGCTTTTTAATGCCACTGCTCCCAATGGAGTTTCCACAGACCCAGGAAGAAGCTGATGGCAGGTGCTGCCGGACAGTGAGAGGTGTTGTTCACATTTATTTTGTTACTCGGTTTGCTCTTTTCGCCCTTGCCCCCTGTTCCTTGACCTGTGGTTTATTTTTCTCAGGTGGTGGTTTATTTCTCTCTCCCGTATGTTTGTTCTGAACAGGAGTGCACAGCACCAAGCCCATGTGAGCACTGCAGCGACACGTGCAGCGTGTGTGCAGCCAGGGCAGCCCTGGCAAGCCCAAGCCCCCAAGGCAGGCAGAGGTGCTGTATCCCAGAGAAGGTTGTGCTGTGGCTCAGCACCAGATGGCTGACATGCCTCAGTTGGTGTGGGCACAGGGAACACCACTCATGGAGGTCCTGGCTCTCAGAGGTGACACGGTGCCCGGCCAAAGCTGCCAACACAGCTCTGTCCCCTGGGAACAGAGGGACCCTCAGGAAGACACTGTCATCCTTCCCCTTCAAAATTCTCCCAAAGCTTGCATGGATGGAATAACTCTTGGGCCTCTTGGCCACAAAATACAACTTAAATAGGTGGTTTGTAGGTCAGGGAGGTGGTTCGCACCCCCTTGATGCACAGCCTCCATTTTCCAGCAAGTCCCTGTGGCCCCTCAGGCCACATGGCCCCACTGGAGGTGAAACCAGGACATTAAATCTCACAGCCCCAGATGACATCGCTGGAAAGTTCTCTGCCCCAGCAGTGGCTGGCGTCCAAACTCCCACTGGTTTTTCCCATCCCACCCTGTGGTGGGGCAGCACATTTTGTGTGGGCCCAGCCAAGCCACTGTCCCCAGGAGCCAGCAGAGCAGGGCAGTCTGGGGGGGACAATTTACAGCCATGGTTATTGAGTGGTGTGTGAGCCGTTTGTCACACTGAGCCCTGGCACCTTGTTCTACCTGTGTTGTGTGTGTTTTATTGGTGTTGAGCAGAGGGAGGCCGGAGCAGAGGGGAGTCTGGGAGGAAAGGCACTCAAGTGAAAAATGAACCGAGCCAAACAGGATTGAGAAAGAGAGAGAGGGGGAGACATGCAGGGGAAGGGGGTGAAGGGGCCAGATTATAAAACACAAGACAAATGTCCCCACTGGCAGCAGGGTTAGGGAAAGAGAGAGGGGGAAGAAATGAGGAGGGGTAGGGGAGGAAAAAGAAAGAGAGAATAAAGACACTGCCTTGTGGCCAGCACTATCCTAGTGGGATCAGGGATGCACATATAGTAAGAAAAATAATTCTCAGTTTAACAAAGCAAGAAGAGGGGGGCGGGAGTGGAGAAAAGCTACAGATCCAAATGGAAAGTGCCCCAGGGTGTCCAATCTGCTGGGTTTAAAAAAAAAAAAATCATTTTGCCTCATCTCCCTCACTCCCCCACCAGGGAGCTGGCTCCTTCCCTGTCCCCCCAGCCGCCACCACCAAAAAGAGTGGGACCGGGGAGAGAGCAGAAGGTCTGTTTAGAATTTCACATCCCTTCCATCCTGCTCCCTCAGTGCTAAACTTTCAAGACAAAAATCATAAAACGAGGTGCTTTGTTGGTGAGGCAGATTCAGAGATCTTCCTGTTAGGAACAAGAAAGGGAAGAGAGAGACAGAGAGTGAGACAGAGAGATAGCTAGATGGAGGGCTGGCTTTGTGCTTGCAACAAGCCACTAAAGGTGCATTTTTAATTAAATTTATACAAAATGTGTCAGTTTTATCTCTATGTTTCAAACCTGACTCTTTTCTATCAAAGTAAAGTATTGATCTTCACTGCCCCGAAGCTACCTGACTGAATTAAACAGAATAAATAGAAGAAGGACTGAAAGGGCTTAGAAACAACTGCAGAGAGGCGAATGTTTAATGGCTCCACAGTCATTTGCTGCGATTAAAAAACAAAACCATTTAGAGGGGCTGTTAACACCTTGAAGTCTGAAAATCCTCACTTCAAAAAAGCCCCAAAACAGCTTCCAGGCAAAACATTTTAATTGCCATAAATACTTCCAACCTCAGCCATCACTGGTGCATGAGCACATTGCACAGATAGACAAACAGATCCCTGGGCCCAACAGGACACAACCCACTCAGGTGGTGAGACACTGGTATGCTCTATACGGCACAGACACCTCCAGCCAAGGAAAGGCACGTATCCAGTATGACCCAGATACATATCCGCTTTATATAAGCAAAAACCTCATTTATCTGAGAAGTTAAGGATGGACATCTGAGACCCACACACGTGTTCCAAGTCTGTTTGCCTAATGTGACGCTGCCCATACTGGACATGATTCCCCAAACTGTTCATACTCAATTGCATGTCATGCAAGTCACTGGCATCTTACAAAGTTCTCTGTGCCTGTCTTACGTCACGAGAAGCCGTCACAGACTTTGCACCACAACCAGTCCCACTCAATTAAGAACCAAGTGTGCTAAGGCTGAGGTACCCTGTGACAAGAGCCTACAGTCCATGGATAGATAAGGCCCAAGATTTTGTTAAAGGCTCTTGACCTTCATGTGGTCAAGAAAAGAAAAAAAAAACACTTTTGCTTGGTTAATCTTAAGGCATGTGGTACTGTGTGACTTACCAAAGCCTTTCTGAATGGCCTGCATGTCTCTCAGCATGGAGAAGATTTCTCATCCCTACTTTGTGGTCCTCTTCTGACCATCTAAAGAACCTGGAGGTACACAAGTCCAGGGGACCTGACAAGATCCATCCACGGGTCCTGAGGGAACTGGCAGATGAAGCTGCAAAGCCACTTTCCATCATATTTGAAAAGTCACGGCAGTCTGGTGAAGTTCCCACTGAGCGGAAAAGGGGAAACATAACCCTGTTTTATAAAAAAGGAAAAAAAGAAGACACAGGGAACTACAGGCCAGTCAGTCTCACCTCTGTGCCCAGAAATATCATGGAACAGATCCTCCTGAAGGCTCTGCTAAGGCACATGAAAACCAAGGAGGTGGTTGGTGGCAACCAACGTGGCTTCACCAAGACAAATTGTGCCTGAAAAATTTGGTGGCCTTTTACAAGGGGGTTACAGTATTGGTGGACAAGGAAAGAGCAACTGATGTCTTCCACCTGGACTTGTGCAAAGCATTTAACACTGTCCCACATGGCATCATTGCCTCTAAATTGGAAAGACATGGATTTGATGGATGGACAACTCAGTGGATAAGGAATTGGCTGAATGGTCATACTCAAAGAGTTGTGGTCAATGGCTCAATATCCAAGTGGAGATCAGTGACAAGTGGCGTGCCTCAGGGGTCGGTACTGGGACTGGTGCTGTTTAACATCTTTGTCAGTGATATGGACAGTAGGTTCGGGTGCACTCTCAGCAAGTTCGCCAATGACACCAAGCTATGTGATGTGCTTAACATGCTCAAGGGAAGGGATGGCATCCAGAGGGACCTTGTCAGGCTTGAGAGGTGGGCCCATGCAAACCACATGAAGTTCAACAAGGCCAAGTGCAAGGTCCTGCACATGGGTTGAGGCAATCCCCAGCTCAAATACAGGCTGGGAGGAGAATGGACTGAGAAGAGCCCTGAGGAGAAGGACTTGGGGGTGTTGGCTGATGAAAAACTCAACATGAGCCGGCAGTGTGCACTTGCAGCCTGGAAAGCCAACAGTATCCTGGGCTGCATCAAAAGAAGCGTGACCAGCAGGTTGAGGGAGGTGATTCTCCTCCTCTAACTCTGCTCTTGTGAGACCCCACCTGGAGTACTGTGTCCAGTTCTGGAGTCCCCAGCATAAGAAGGACATGAAGCTGTTACAGCAAGTCCAGAGGAGGGCCACAAAGATGATCAGAGGGCTGGAGCACCTCTCCTATGAAGACAGGCTGAGAGAGTTGAGGTTGTTCAGCCTAAAAAAGAGAAGGCTCTGGGAAGACCTCATAGCAGCCTTCCAGTACCTGAAGGGGCCTACAGGAAAGCTGGAGAGGGACTTTTTACAAGGGAAAATGGTTTCAAACTGAAAGAGGGTAGATTCAGATTAGATATTAAGAAGAAATTCTTTACTGTGAGGGTGGTGAGACACTGGCCCAGGTTGCCCAGAGAAGTTGTGGCTGCCCCCTCCCTGAAAGTGTTCAAGGCCAGGTTGGCTGGGGCTTGGAGCAACCTGGTCTAGTGGGAGGTGTTCCTGCCCATGTCAGGGGGATTGGAACTAGATGGTCTTTAAGGTCCCTTCCAACCCAAACCATTCCATGATTCTATGATTTTGGGAACTCTGGAGAGAGACATCAGCAGGCTGAAGAGCCCTGTAGGCTTCAGACTTCCAGAGTTTGCACTGGAAAATAGTTTTGCACATTCACAGCTTATCCCTTTCCCTGGGTATTTCTGGGATGAGGGGAGCAGGCTTACGGTTAGAAGTCATTTTTGCAGGAGATGATTACAGTTTCCTACCTCAGCAAGGATATTACCAGGTGGGCGGCATGCTGTGCTGTTCCTGGGAAAGGTGTTTTGTACAAAGACTCTGAAGTTGTATTTTGTTTTTGAAAATCTGGAAGGAGCTCTATAGCCTGAAACCAGCTTTGGGTTGAAAATCAAAATAAACAAATATACTGGCCTTGTGCATCATTTCAGTTAGTTAATGAAGTAATGTGGCTGCAGCACTAGACAGATGCATGGAGGGGCTGGACTCAGTTCCTAGCTGTGTCACAGTCTCACTGTGGGACCCTGAAGAACCTGCATTATCAGTCCATGACTCTGGTCTCTGTGTATGAAATGAAGAGCACCCAATCCCCTTCACACAGGGACAGACAGGGCCTTAAGTCTTGGGCACCATGTGTTTGAAAGCCATGGAAGTGAGTAAGAATATCTTTATGGGGCATCAAGCAATATAGGGGGGAAATACCACAAGTAGCTTCAAAAGAACTAGCTCAGATCCCTGAAGAAGAGGAGCTCTCAGCTGGGCAAATCCAGGCTGCTTCTCATCCCTCTGGGTTAGACGGAGTTTGCTATCTGGACTAGCTTTGAGTGAGCTCAGGTATAGCTACAACCTGAACTATTATCATCAATTTATTTAGCAGGCTGATTCACCGAGCCATACAGCCATCTGTACACATCTGCAGGCCACAGGGAGCCACAAGCTAACTCGTTTGGCCTTGGAGTGCAAAGCACTTAGAAGGTTGCTTGACTTGGACCAAATTCTTTGGCAATTTCCCAAGGCACTTTTCTGGCTTTGTGGGTAGTTCTGCTAATCGGGGTAATGATTAAAGCAAGACTTTAGCCTACCACATGGACCATCCTTTTTGGCTGATTCAAAATGTCCCACAACATCAAAAAGGTGTCCCTCATCATTTCAGGGCCAAAAAACCATCCTGAGAATTTTCCTTACTTGGATCTGAAGAGGGGGTGATTTCTGCTGAAAGAGTAGGGTCAGATAATAAAAGCTCTGACCAGTTATTAGTGTGTCAGTTTAGGCAAGTGAACCCTGTATTTTCTCATCTTTCAAACATTTTGTTCAACATTAAGTAATGATAAAAAGATTTTCTGTGAGCAGCTGGACATTTCACATGGAAGCAACAGCTTGAATGTCACCATGCACAATTCTAGCCTGTTGTTGTTGCAGAATCACATGTTTTTAAGGGATCTGCTAAGCCACACGCATGGGTTTGTATTGTGGCAGCTCCCTCACCAACACGTGAACTGCAGGTTAACATTCATCTCAGTTGGCTGAAATGCTCAAAAGCAACAGAAGCGCAGGGACAGAAGCTAGCGTGGCTCTGCTTGACAGGATTTCAGAGCTACACTCTCGCTTGAGCATCAGGAAGTTCTGCCCTATACCCTTCCTGGGCCCGCAGCCTCTCAGGGATGAAACAGCCCTACAAATCTGAGCCAGTTGCCATATTCTGTAGCAGAGGGTACATACGCATTCAGTCAACGCTGCAACTTGTGCATCTGAAATGAACCGTTTGGGAACCAAAGAATATGCATTTTTAGCGCTAAGGTTGAATACTCCTGCTGCTTATGGCCAAGCTCCTGCTGCTGCACTTCAGAGCGTTTTGCTTTGTTACGGACCCCTGATTAACACTTTCTAAGCATTTCAGCCCACACTCCAGTCACTTTACAGATTGCAATGAATGCAGATTTGAGTTTATGGGTTCATAAAAGTGTGAATTAGCACAACAATTTTCCCACAGCCTATTTGCACAGCCCTTCCTCGAGTGACCTGTCCCTTCAGACAACACAAATATTTCAGCTCAAGCAAACTGCCCAGCAAGGCATTTTTAAGAGACCAGAAGGATATCTGTGGCCCCAGAAAGCAATGCCTGTGGGAGCACAAAGCAGGACCATCCCTGTGAAGCCCAGCGCTTGCATCTCTCGGCAACATTATAAATCACCGAGAAGCAAAAAGTCCTTCAGTCGCTGTAGGAACTGCAGCAATCCCAGCAGCCCTGGCAGTGCCACCTGTACAGGCTTTGAGCCCGGCATTGGTATTGCCACCCATGCTAAGCAGAGAGGGTTGAGCAGAGCTCCCCTGCCTGCCTTGCAGTGGTGCAGTGGTGCCTCTCGCCCGCAGTACAGATGCAGTTGCACAGCCCTGCACCAATACACTAGGTCAGACACAGAAACTCCAAGACCCCAAGACAAGTGAGCCCAATGCTGTGCTTCTCTGCACACATGCACCTTAATCTCTTCCCATTTCTACTCCAACATCCTGTATCTTCAGGCTGTGGAAAACACTGTCACCCAGTAATCTGCCCCTTTTCCTGCTCTCTGCCTATCACTGCTGTGATCAGTCCTAACTCTGCATGGAGGAGGGGCTGCCTGACCAAATTTGTTTAATTAAAAGAAAAAGGATCAGGTTTATTCTAGATAAGCAGGCAGGATTAAAATAGACAGAAAGAATAGACAAGGGGCAGCTGTCAGCACTCCAGCTGATCCAGCGTGATTATTAATAACGATAAGCAGGAGAAGAGGGCTAATAAAAGAATAATGAAGTGGTCCTGAAAGTGACAGGAGATGGAGCCTGATAAGAGGGCCTGTGGCCCAGAGCTGCTCTGGCCCCAGCGAGGTCTGTGCACAGCAGCCTGCTGGGGCAGACCCAGGTAGCAGGGCACTGAGAGGAAAGGTTTCATCTCCCCAGGGACCATGGCAGAAACATTAATGGGCTCAGGAGCTCTGGACATCCATGTCACCCAGGATTCAGGACTGAATCAATTAGATTGTTTCCCAGGCTGTGGTCACACGGAGTGCGGGTTGTCCCCCTAGATAAATCATGGCCCTGGGAGGACTGGTCTAGCCAGAGCAGCATGTACCCCATGGCTGGGACCCTGCCTTGGCCTTCACTCAGCACTGCACAGTCCCAGCATAGCCTGGGACTGGGATGCCATATTTTGAAAGGGAGTGCAAGCAGGAGAAGCTGCTGAGGTGTGTGAGCAGTTGACAGGAGAGCACAGAAGCAGCATGGGGCATCTCTGCCCTGTCTGAGGATCACCCACTGCTCTGATCTCTCCTGACTTTGTCAGCTCTCCAGGCCAGGAGAGTGTCCCATATTACAGGCAGTTGTCCAAAAAGATGGAAGGATGCAGCTGAAGAAAGAGCAGCCAGTGGAGGGTTGGCTCTGGGTGCCCTTTCCCAAGGGAAAGCTCACACACAGAGCATGGAGCACAGGCAAAGACTTCTGCAGCCTAGAAACAACACAGTGCACCCACCTGTACTAGCTGGATACAGCTCCTGGCCGTGGTGCAGATTGGTCAAGGTGTGGAAAGTTATTTCCTGGGAGCCATTAAACAGAGAATGAAACCCCACCTAACAGCCAATACAACCTCTGTGTTCTCTGCTGAGGAGAGGATCAAATCGCCTGTAGAGATGCAAGGAGTAAGAAGGGAGAAGGAGACTGAGAATGCAGAGCCTCACAGCAAGCCACAGAATGAGTCAGGTGGCTGGAGAAGGGAGGACTTGGTCATGGGAGGAATTACAGCAGTTTGGGACAAACTGGATTAGTTTCCATTCAAATTTGTCTCTTTTCTATCTAAACATCCCCTTCTCCTTCCCAAGCCTGGAGCACGTCTCTTTCTTCAGAGGCTGTGGCTCCCCTGCCAGGCCTGTCCCTGGGCAGTGGGCTGTGCTCGGCTGGGGGGGCCAGGCTACCCCCCGGCTCCATCACAGGCAGGCGGCGAGCAAGGCCCCGGAGAGGAGCCGGGAACACAGGCTCTGGCTCGCGCTGCCTGGCGCTGCGCTCCCACCACGCCGGGTCACCGCGGCAGATGCTGGGAGCATATGCCATGAATTAATTCCACTTTCCCTGAGACGCTTTGGCAAGAGCAACGGCGGTGCCTTTCCAACTTATTAACATAGGAGCTCCCCCCACCTCCTATCACTTTGTCACACTTAATAAAACAGCCAGCCAGAGTCCCTTTAAGAGGCCCTTCAACGGAAAGTTGCTGGGTCTGGCTTTTTTTTCAGCTTTTACTTTCTATGTTTTTTTTCCAGTGCTGCATAGGCTGTCTCAGCCCCAATACCCCCCACCACTGGCAAACTGCACTCTAGTAAGGCATCTCCACCAAGGAAGTCTGTAACTACTGTATCTATTATTATAAGCAAAACCAGAGATTCTTAAAACTTACGACCTAGAATTAATTTTTCCTTTGTGCACCTATTTTACTTCATCTGTGTTGAGGTTCACCATTTGCCCAGGTAGTCTATTGAGCTCTGAGCCTGCAACAGGCTGTCTGCGTGTAAATATTCACACCCATCAAGTATTCAGCAATCCCAGCAAGTGCCTGGGCAGACACCCCAGATCAGCTCACCGAGCTAAACGTGCTGTTGACAGCACACACTTTGACAGCTTTGCAGCTCTCCCTCAGCAATGTATGAACAGAGCAGAACAAAGAGTAAGCAAAACATAAGACTCTCCACACTGAATTGCCATCTTTGAGTTGAAGGTGGGAAACACTCACCAGATATATGAAAACCATGTTTGAATTGGAAACTTGAGGTTCCTCATTTCAAACTCTGATTCTGACATACCACTGTACTTTGTTTTACGCCTCTGTGATACAGGTCTGTAGAGATGACAAGGCACCCCTTGGCTAGGCACAGCCTCCAGGGCTAATCTGAGTTCCAAGGAAGCACATGCACTGTCCTGAAAACTGCTCTCACTTCTTACCTCACCTGAGGATCAACCAGGCTACAAGAAAAAATTTACACCTGCCATTTCTTCCTTTGCATGCTCTTTCCATGGGACTTTTCAGAAATTAAGGTTCCTGAGGCAGCTTTGTCACAGCCAGTACACACTGGAGCATCACCACAAGCCAAGAACTGGCCTGGGCATGCAAAAGCATCTCATTGTTTCTTTTCAGCAAAGAAAGTAACAGGAGCAAGTTCTCTTCTGACAGCACCGGGAGTTGAGAGAGGAGAACCAACAGGTCTCAGTCACCTTCCCAGCACTGCAACCAAAACATGACTGTGGAAGGAAGGTAGGTGACAACAGCTTGCTGGAGGATGGACAGGAGCTAGACACTCACCTCCCCTCCTCCAGCTGGAGGAGTAATTGAAAAGACCTGGAAACGAGTCTCAGTCTATTAAGTTTATTGAAGGAAATTAAAGAGACAACTTGATCACAGTGCACATAAATACTGAAGCAAGGAGAAAATATCTGGCAGCATGGCTTAACTAGGAAGGTGAAAGCATAAACAGGCTCAGGGAACAGAAGACAAAACTCAAAAACCAAGTCTAGAAATAAAGCAGATTTTTAACTATAAGGGCAATTATCTACTAGAAAAACTAACCAGAGAAGACTTTCAAATATACTGTCTGCATTTCTAAAAGACAGGCAAAGCTCAGCCACATCGCGTGGACTCTGCCGTGGCCTGTATTACAGCAGGTCTGATCAAATAATCGAGTCCTCTTCCCACCTTAAAACAGATGAGGCTGTGATTTTTTTTCAAGCCCTACTCTCAGACTCTGCCCAGGTATTTGATAGGCTCACAAGGTTCCAGAGTAGGCACAGGCCTGGTCCACACACACTTGCCTCCCACCCCAGCGCATCCCTTGCCCAGGGCCCCAGCAATACCCAGCCCCAAGCACACTCCTCTGGGAGATTTTATGCAACTTTAGAGCAGCTCCTCCAGCATAACAGTACCACAGCTCATCAGCAAAGACCTCATTCAACTCCCACTATTCGCTTCTTGTGCTCTGTTCTTTCCTGGCTCTGCACCAGAACCTGCTCTGGCCTCACTCCCCTCCAAATTTTATGCATACTCTGTTCCCAAAACATTCAATCTCCTTGCTCCTCTTGCCCCTACCGTGCCTCTTCCACAAATCTCACTCTTGTTCCTGGCCCTCTCCTCCCCACACCCTGCCTCAAAAGGCCCTCCCCAAGCCTTCCCCAAGCCCTAGCTCTCACCATCTTCAGGAGGATGTCTGGGGTCTGATGTCCCTCCTGCTCTTGTTTCAAGGCTGCTTTCCTCTTCTTGATGCCTGAAGGACCCCTGTGGCCTCTGAGGGGCTGAGCACCGCTGCACAGCCCACCTCCTCTTCTCATTCTCCTTGCTGGAAGAGCAGCCATACAGGAGTGTTCTGCCCACCCAGGGTGATCAGAGCAGCTCTTGATGGCAGAAGATGGCTCTGTGAGCCTTCCTGGAGACAGCCCAGGATTGCTGGTGCAGCACACAACTGCTAGAGGAGCAATAGGTTTGGCATGATGCCTGCACAGAGCACTCAGTGCCTACGGTCCTAACTACAGCTTAGTTTTTCACTCAATGCTGCATGTGGCCAGCAATGTCATCTCCCCACGCCCTAAGGAAAACACAACACCTAATACGCCACATGTCACACACCGTATCCCAGACTGGGCAGCCAGAGACACTGGACTCACAGTTCCTCCACACTTGTGCCTCAGGCCAGGCATCTTCAGCTTTTGTGGTCATTGTAAACTAGTTGACTTGCACTGGGTGACTGCTGGTTTTATGAGGTGACCCAATGCTTTGCAACAGTGACTGAAGGAAGAAAGGTGGGCTCACCTCTCAGCCTCCCTTTCTCTCTCTGCTCATGTTGTTTTCCTGCCCACATCCTCAACAAGCCAGAGACAAATGCAGCGTCTTAGTAGGAAGACAGCTACTTCACTGGTAGGGACATGGTGCAGAGACCCAAGTGTGGGTACTGGTAGTCTGTTTTGGGCCATTCCTACAACCACCGAAGTTTGTCCTCTCATTCTCACAGCGCAGAAAGTTATGTTCACTTCATGTTGCAAAAAGGCTAGAGTCTTGCTGGAAGCAGATATCACTGAGTAAGGCGATACCAGGCAAGCAGCTTATAGAAGCAGTGTGGATTAGAGTCTCGGATCAGGTAGAAGGGAGAGAACCCACTCTAGATGGTCCTACAGTTTGCAACTGAGAGGAGAATAAGTGCTTCTGCTTTCTCTGTGATCTTCGAGGGATGAACTGAGCAAAACCATGTCCTATCCTCTCCTCCATTTACCATTCTCTTCCTCTCAGACTGGTTTGTTTGGTTTTTCTGGTTTACTAAAATATTTTAGTTTGCTAACTTTTTTTTTTCCCTGGAATTTAGGAAGCATTCTAAAGTCTCTTTGCCCAAGAACCACAGGTGTCACAGAAAAATAGATGCTAGCTCAGCTGGAAAGTTTCTGTTCATACCAAAACAGGTTTCTCTGCTCAGAGACTTCAGGATTATCCTCCATACACCTCCCAAGCTTCTGTCTCATCTAGTTTTCTAGTTATAGGGGAGATTTCTCAGTTGTAAAAAACTTAGTGTCTCCTTAAGACACTCTTCCCTTATTTTGGTGGCCCCAGACTCTGATCCAATTGCTTCTCTCTTGGTTGAATTGTTTGGCATATCAACTCTGATCTGAAATTTTGCAGAGTACTGAATTCACAGTGAGTTATTTGGCCTGTCCTGCTGTCAATACAGGAGTGGGAATCCAGTGCTCTACTAGACCAGCTAAGAAAAGCAGCACAGCAAGCCTTCCTCCCAGCAACGACACTGCCCCCCAGAAGTATATAGCAAGATTCTCCAACAGTACAAGGCTTTGAAGGACATTGGCTTAGAAGTAATGTTACTGTTTTCTGCAAATAATGACCACAGTTCTATGGGGACAAGGCATTAACAGCTAAATGGATTTTTCTTTAGATGACAAAAAGAGTGGCTCACTTGGTTCCAAGGAGACACCCACCAGGGAGCTACCTTGTTTCAGAGCAGCAGGTTCCATTCTTTCACATGCATGGTATAAACAGTATTTTCTTTGCAAACTACCTATTGCCTGAAGCTATCTCCGTTCAGGCTGTGATCTCATCTGATTGCAAAAGCTAAGTGGGGTTAGGCCTGGTCAGAATTTAGCTGGGAAACCTCAAGGGAAAAGAGGTGCTGTAAGAAGTGGTGTTGGTGGTTTAATAGGTGATGCTGCTTCCTCTGACTCAATACAGAGGCAATGTTCCAGGAGAGAGATTAAACTAGCACGAGATGGCTGGAGGCTGCTGGATGAAATGTAAAACTGATATCCTGACAACTTGTGGCATCTGTTGTGAGGACGATGATAATCCTGATGTCCTAGGCAAACAAATTGTATCAGCTTAAGCTGCTCTGATAGCCACCACTGAAAACTACTCTAAGATGGTCCACTCCAGAGAGGCTGCATTTCCATAGAGGAAAGATCAACCATTGCAGTTACCTGCAAAGATTGTAGTGAGGTGGAAGTGACTGTTCATAAGTTAATATTTTATTGTGTTTAGAATTCTTAATCTCTTTTGAGAACAAAGATTCTCATTACAAAATACACAAAACTTCTCCCGAGCCAGTTCTCCTATGAAGCAAAGTCCTATTTATTTTCATGTCTGAAATAAATTCTCAAATACAAACAAGTGAATAGAAAATTAAAGTGGTAAATTATTTACAGAGAATGCGTGTATGAAATGTCTGGTGTGCCAGTGCTCTAGGGCACACTGAGGTGGTCCTCTCTCTCAGACTGTCCCAGGCCCCACTCAGTCACTAGTTCTGATGACACCTCTGTGAAGACATGGTCCCAATCACAGCTGACATCATCCTACCAAGAGGAAAAAGACAAATATGATGAAATGTTAGTAGTAACACAAAAAGGTCTCTGATCGATGCCACATATTCAAGATGAACAGCAAAGAGAGAAAGTAAATGGCAACTGCCCCAGCCAGGGAAGTCCCAGATTCAATTTGCTACAACAGGAATCCTAGCCAGAACAAAATGTGAATACCTGCTACAATTTAAAGTTGTTGACAGAATTATTCATGTTCCAAAACTCAGTAAAGGACAGATTTTTTGATACTTGTAAATCTTAGATACTCCCAGGCAGGGAGTAAACAGGAGCCACAAAAATACTCCACCCTTCTGCACTTCTGTTGAAGCATCTGCAATTCTGAGCTGCAGAAATCCTTTGTTACAAGTCCTGAGCTCCTGCCCACCCAGCTGTATTCAGGTTGTTCTGTCCTGCTTCAAAACATCCCACTGCCCAAGCCCAGAATGCTTTTTCTGCCTTTGTCCCTCTGTACCACCCTGTAGAACCATCTGGAGCTCATGGTGGCTACCAAAAGACAATACACAACAGAGCACTGTTTCTGCAGGGATCTATGACAGTGTTAGGCCTTTCATGTTTTCCTTATGATCTCTTTCATACTGAAGGGAGGCAATCATAGCAATGCCATAATCTCATACAGAGAAAGCCCTATATAACTTTAAAATAATCTGCTGGGGAAATCAAACCTCCATCAACTTAGACAAGCTCCTCCTCACTTTTCCTAGTACAGTCTGAGACACATAAGAAGCTTTTGCCTTGTTGGTGTTCCTACAGAAAGAAGTCTCACCTCTCGTAGTTCATGTTCTGGAGCCAAAACTTTGGTGAGAAGCTTCAGGTCAACCTCTCCATCCTATGAACACACACACAGTCACAGTCTTACAGACAGTGAGAAAGTGGACACCATCATTTCACCAGGTAGGTCTTGCAAAAGATAGGCACATTTGTCTCATATGGGACATATACTTTATCCAGGACAACAGCAGGAGCCCCATCTGAGCAGCAGATACCATGTCAACACTATTTAGAGACACAGGCACAAAAGCCACAGAGAGGAACAGACTTGCAGGCAGACTGCAAGTTGTTCGTATGATAGGGCTGTGTATTTTATGCAGCTGAGTATCACTGTGGAGGATGATGAGAGCCTGGTAGGAGATGGAGTCACATCAGTCACCCCACAGCCACATCCACTTACCAGAGTCTGAAAGGCAGCATACTTCATTAGATCTTTGTCCAGGTCATGGTAGGTCAGCACTCGGTTCATCTGCACACTGCAACCAGAAAGGGTCAAAGTACAAGCCTGGTTAAGAGTGGAAGCACACCTGAGGAGAAGGATGGCATGAACAGTAGGTCTGGTGACACCTATCTCGAGTGTGCTCATTGCCCATGTGGACTCTTGAGATGGATGTCCCCAGAGAGAAGCACAACTCATTCAGTAAATGAAGTAATTGACAAATCTGTGTGCCAGGTTGTGCACATGCATAAAAATAGGATGTGGAGCAACCACGGACTCCTTCAGAGAAGTCAGCATGCCACGGAGAAGATCCACAGACCAGCTACAAGGGCCAAAAAGAAAACAGAAACAAAGTGAACATTCAAACAGCCCCACTGCCTTAGCAAAGCAGGCTCTGAGAGCTCCACCACACAAGCTACAGAATAGTTGGGACTTTGTGATTTCCATGTCTGAGCTGAGTCACAGCTATCAAATACAATTTCGTAAAAAGTAGCCTGCAAATAGAATACTATCATGCCACACTTCCCTACACAGGTGATGCAATACTGTAGAAAAGACCTATATTAGTTTAATTTATGTTTGTGTTTGTCCATTAAAATCACTTGTCTTCTCTATTGCAGGGAGACTATGGATACAGGAGGAACAGATGGGATTATAAAAAAAGAGAAAACAAAGAAATTAACTCTGGTGAGAATAATTTTAAATTTACTACTATAAAGTGTAATTTATTCTTATTAACAGCTATTTAATTACAGTAACTACTCCATACTTGTGAGAGAGGCATCTGTGGTCAGGAGTAAGATATCCCTCCACTTCGAATAAGGGTCAACAGAAATCCCAGTATGTGATCTTGGCAACAGGCCCAACAGAGGAGGGGAGACTTTCCTGATATGCTGAAGATAAAACCCCCAAAACTTCCATTTTTTGAAACTTGCTAGTCTCCTTTGAGCTAACCCCAAGACTACTCTGATAACACCTTCAAACAACAGGATTGTACTTTGCAAATTAACTAGGCACTTGAGTAAGAAGGATATCCTGTGAAGGGCAAAGCACCCTACAACCATGCATAATCAAAGTGTGTGTGATAATGCATGTGTACTGGTGGCATTTGAGGTTATACAGGCAACCTTAAATCAAGCAAATCCTCACTTTTGAGAGCTTGATTTTGCATCATCAAATACGTTACTTTAATGTAGGTTTGGTTTTTTTTGAGAGAGAATATGCAGTAATTGCTTTCTCTGTATAATAGGAAACAAGAAGCTTGCACTCTGTTCAGTTTGGAGCTCTGCTGCCACAATACACAGCACCAAATCCTGCTGAATGGCACTGCTGCTGACATCCAGAGAGAATGAGATAAGATTGAGTTTAATTTCACCAGCCATTTCACTCTGCTGATGAGAGCCTCAAGAGCACCTGACAATGCTCTTACCTGGGGGGAGCTGCCACTTGCATGGCCAGATCTTCCTCCTGGACTTCTTCCAAGTCAGGGATCACGGGAATGTCTGCAACAAGAGAAAGCAGCAGCAGTAAGTGGGAAGTGTTGTGCTCTCCTCTCCCTAGAGACAAAGGTTCCTCTGCTTCACAAATATGAAACAGCCTGTTTCTTATTAGAGGAAAACACAAGAGAGTTATTTAGCAATGATTAAAAATATATTGTTTAATATTAAAACAAGGCAATAAAGCTTTGAAGCTTGGGGGTCAAAAGAAATCTTGCAAGAAAAGCAGATTTGTGCTGGTTACGACTCCATAAGCCATGGATCATGCATTTGAACATAACCTTGAAGCTGAAAGAAGCCAGTTGCATTAAACCCTGCTGCCTACTTGCCATCATCCTAAGACTGGCAAGAATTTGCTTCTTATGAGATGTGTTATCATTTGCTCAGCTCAGCTGCCAAGTCACCCAGACTCTGTTAGAAACGAAGCATGGGGCAGAAACTGAAAGAAGCCATATAAACATACATGTTGAAGGAGCTGCTGGCAGGGTCTTGGGCTGTGCAGAGACCTGTGACCTTCCTGATAGCTGAGGAAGGAAGTGCTGGTGGTCTAGCAGATACAAAGACTAGGAAATATGCATCTAGTTGTAATGTCATAAACTTTTTTGTGATTTCCAGTATGACCCTCGAATAGCTGATGTCTGGGTCACTGGGGATTTCCAGCACAAGGACTACAGCTACTCCACCTAAAAAGGATGCTAGAGACAAAAGAATGCAGGAGAGGAGGAAGAACTGGGTATACACTTAATCCTGCTAAAGGAGCAAGGCATGCTTTTTGATTTGACAAAGTGCTGTAAACAGTCAGAGATGGAGAGAGCTAAAAAGGAGAGGAAGAGAAGGGAAAGTAACTGGAGGCACAAAGCAAGGACAGAGTACACCAGCACAGAGTCCCTTTAAAGACTCAAGGCCACAAAGGCTCTCTAGAGACCCTGAGCCCTCAGACTGTGGAGAAGCTGGGAAGAGGTTCTGGGAAGAGGTTACACTTGCACAGCGTGCGGGCAGAGCTGGCCCCTTCGGCGCTGGAGTGAGCAGGCTGCTCCCGGCTCAGGCGGCAGTGCGGCCATGCTACTGCCAGACGGCAGCGGGTGGCTGGGCCTGGCTGGCCCCGTTTTATGGCCCAGGCTGAGATGAATATTCAGGAGCTGGAGAGACGTTCCCACCTATGGCGCTCAGGGCTCTGGGCAGGGTCTTCCTGAAGAGCCCCTTGCCCAGTCGTCTGTCAGAGCTTCACCAGCTCTCAGCTGCCCTCTCCTGCTGCATGCCCACCAAGCGTCCCCCCGGCTGGCTGCCTGGCGGGGCAGCAGACAGCCCTCACCCAGCTGCGGCAGGGCACGGGTCAGCCCGGGCCTTGGCGCGGTGGCCATTCGGAGCTGACCACACAGTGGGATTTCTGGCTAATTGGCTGCCTGGCGGAAGGCTGAGAGGGACAGGGGCTGCTGCAAGAGCCTGGCCACAGCAAAAGGCAGTGACAGCTCGGCCGGCCGCAGCAGAGCTGTGCCTTCTGGCTCCCCAGCCGCCCAAGGAGCAGGTGCCTGCAACGCGGATCTCCAACTGCAGCAAACTTCCTAAAGACATTTAAAGGGAAACTGCAGCAACAGGCCCATAGGCTGTCCCTTAGACAGAGGAGACATGTGCAAGAAATGTCTCACCAGTGCATCACTGAGCATTTGAGGCAGATCCCTCCCCCCCTGCTTGTAGGGACAATACACAGTAGAAGCTGCTATCCTGCTGGCTCTTCCCTGCAGAGCCTCCCAGCTCTTGGGAAAGTTTGTAGCAAATGCAATTATGGAACAAGAGCATTTCCATGGACAGACAGACTGACCTGTGGAGGTGGGTGGTAAAACCTGCTCAATGATAATGCAGGAGAAAGACCCTGTATATAAGCAACAAAACCCAAAGAGGAAGTAGACTGGTGAGACTGATCCAAGGGGAGGAATGAAGCACTGTGCAGAGATGCCCTGTTAAGTCCAGGCAAACGAGAATGAGAAAGTCTAATCTCTCCTGAGCTAATTTATCCTTTTCAGCAGGACACTATGACTGTTGCTCAGCAAACACAACTAAATGAAGAACTACCTGGGAACAGAGCTGCCCTCACTCATGAAGCAGCATTCCCTGTAGCAGAAGGTCAGATCCTTATCCTCTTTTGACAGCAGAACTGTGCAAGGTGTTAGCAGCAAACTGATTTTTTTCACTCAGTGCTCATTTTGGCAGCTATTTCTGGGGTCTCCTCTTCCCAATTCCCTTTTGCTTTTGTTGATCTCTTTTGCACTAGAAAAAACTGTAAACTTAGGGCCCAATCAGTGATGTCCCTTCCATTTTGCAGGTTCTCAAAGACTCCTGGATTCTCCAGTGCTGATTATACCTCATTGCCATTGAATTCCATGGAGAGATTCCTAAACCCCATGCAAGAACACTACCTCTACTCTGTGTTAGCAAAATCCAGGCAATCATGTAGAAACTCTTTCCAAAAGAAATTTAAGGCTCCAACATTTTATAGACACTTTGAAAATATTTCACACAGAAGAGCTAGAAACACTCTAGGGGCTCCTGTCAGCCCTTCCAACAAAAGCCAGTGCATGCTTGTTCTTACTGCAAAGTGCGGGTGATTTGTCCATTTCTAGGCAGAAGCAATGCCCCTTAGGACTGTCAGAGACTGACAGGAAACAGAACAAAAATGTCGCAAATTATAAGCAAATATCAGCTCCCCAGGCTAACTGCTATCAGTGGCAAATCAGCCCTGAAATATTTGGGTCTTTATTCCACTTGTTACTCATAATTTCCTATTCCCTCTGCCAATTCCCATGGTGCCACCGCTTCACAATCCCAAACTGTCTCAGTTCTCACTTTATCACCAAGGAGCCAGCCTTTCCCCTCACTCAGCCTCCAGCCCCCTAATTGTTTTTGCTGCTCTTCTTAGGACTCTTATCTTTTTTTCCAGTAAGCTCTGGTAACACAGCCAAGTCATGGTACTATGTCAACTGCAGGGGAAAGAAGCACATGGGCTATTGTGTTGTAGGAGTGTACACATATGCTCTGCTTTTAATATTCCCATTACAGAATCACAGAATCGTTATGGCTGGAAAAGACCTTCAAGATCATCCAGTCCAACTGTCTACCCAGCACCACCATAATAACCCCTAAAACACTAAACCATATCACTCAGTCTGTCATCCAGGCACTTCTTGAACACCTCCAGGGATGACAACTCCACCACGCCCCTAGACAACTTGTTCCAATGTCTAATCACGCTAACAGTGAAAAACTTTTTTCTAATATCCAATCTGAATTTCCCCTGTTGTAACTTAAGACCATTTCCCCTCATCCTCTCACTGTAGACTTGGCAGAAGGGACCAGCTCCTATCTCACTACAACCCCCTTACAGGTAGTTGTAGAGAATGATGAACTCTTCCCTGAGCCTCCTCTTCTCCAGGCTTCTTTAGCCTCCCTCAGCCATTCCCCATAAGACATATTTTCCAAACCCTTAATGAGCCTCATTGCCTTTCTCTGGACACACTCCAGCACCTTAATGCCCTTTTTGAAGTGAGGGGCCCAGAACTGAACACAGGACTCGAGGTGTGGCCTCACCAGTGCCAAGTACAGTGGAACAATCACTTCCCTGCTCCTGCTGGCTTCATATAGGCTTCATATAAGCTTCATGTAACCTAAAATGCCATTGGCCTTCTTGGCCACCTGAGCACACTGCTGGCTCATATCCAGTCGGCTGTTGACCAGCACCCCCAAGTCCCTTTCTGCTGAGCAGCTCTCAAGCTGCTCTTCCCCAAGCCTGTGGCAATGCACGGGGTTGTTGTGGCCTAAGTGCAGAACCTGGCATTTTTCCTTATTAAATCTCATACAGGTGTCCTCAGCTCATGGATTGAGCCTGTCAAGGTCTCTGTCAAGGCCTTGCTACCCTCGAGCAGATCAACACTCCCATCCAACTTAGTGTCATTTGCAAATTTACCAGGGGTGCACTCAATCCCCTCATCCAGATCATCAATAAAGATATTAAACAGGGCTGGCCCTAAAACTGAGCCCTGAGGAACACCACTAGTGACCGGTCGCCAACTGGATTTAGCCCCATCCACCACAACTCTCTGGGCCCGGTCATCCAACCCATTTTTGACCCATCAAAGAGTGTTCCTGTCCCAGCCACGAGCAGCCTTTTTTTTTTTTTTCAGAAGAACGCTATGAGGCACAGTATCAAACACCTTACTAAAATCTAGGTAAATAACATCTACAGGTTTTCCCTCATCTACTAAGCGGGTCACTTTGTCATAAAAGGAGATCAAGTTGGTCGAACAGGACCTCCCTTTCATAAATCCATGTTGGCTGGGCCTGATCCCCTGGTTGCCCTGCACGTGTCCTGTGATGACACTCAGGATTACCTGCTCCGTCACCTTCCCCAGAACTTCGGTAAGCCTGACAGGCCTGTAGTTCCCTGAGTCACCCTTCCAACCCGTCTTGTAGTTGGGTATTACATTTGCCAGTTTCCAGTCAGCTGGAACTTCTCCAGTTAACCAGGACTTTGGTAAGTGACTGAAAGTGGCTTGGAAAGTTCTTTTCCCAGCTCCCTCATTACTCTGGGGTGAATCCCATCGGGGCCCACAAACTTGTGTGAAACTAATTGGTAAAGTAGGTCACTAACCAATTCCTCCTGAATTGTAGGGCTTCACTCTGCTCCTCATCCCTAACTTCCAGCTCTGCGAGCTGGGTATCCTGAGGATTAGCTGCAGTGAGGCTACTTACATATGTAACATTAGTACAAGCAGAAATGTTCGCAGAACCATGTCCTCCCAGTCTCGTACTGCAGATTTTTCCAACAACAAGGTTACATTACAAACCCCCACTCCGCATGCTTTGCTCTGCGACTCACATTTTTACCCTGCTGTTCAGTGTGAGGGCATCAGATCATATTCCATAAGCCTGTGGTTTTGGGGCAGAATCTTGACACATACTTTACCGTCCAGGCTCTCACGCCTGCATTCACTGCCCATATAGCTAAACCTTAGAAATGCTGTACAATGCATGTACAATCTACATGCTAAGGAGCTGCCTGCATGCAAAGGGAAATACCCTCACAGACAGCAGGTCACTACAAGGAAGTGAACAAATGGCCTGTGCTTTACAAAAAGAATATGTTTTGCATTTGAGAAGGGGTAGCTTCAAAACCTGGAAGCAAAAAATTATTGTCTGCAGTCTAGGTATAGGTTGGAGGGGCAGGTTGCATAACTCAGCTGCATTTTGGAGGAGAGAGCAGCTTCTATATTGTCTTTAATATCAACCAATTTTCATCAAAACTGTAGGCAAATCTCAAAAGTAACATGAAAATCTTACAGCTTCAGCTGTTCTTCTTCCATTTTCACATCATTTCCTGCAGATTTTGAAATGAGAACAAACTGATATGACACTAATAATAAGAAACACTAAAATAAAAGTTAAATTACTGGTAAAAAATATTAGAAAGGAGATCAAATTAATACAAACTATTTTACCAACCTTGGCCTCCCAGCTGGCCTCTAAACACTGTACTGCAAGGTACTGTTACCTATGCCACCTCCCTCAACCAGGCTCCCCCAGACAGAACTCCTCTGAATCTCCATTTCATATGGCAGATAACATTCCCAGAGCGAGTGCTTCTGAAAATGACACTTTCCCCCTTGAGAGTGAGTATCCTGCTTGCATTTTAGCTGAAGAGAGGGGAGAATAGGTAAACACACGCGTCAGGTAATGTTTTGCAAGCAGAAGAAATGAGTGTATGCAACAGAAGATGGAGGGGGGATCATAAAAACTCAGTGCATGCAGTGATCCTAAAGAGGAACAGATGAGGCTTCTCTTTATGGCTCAAGATGACTGGGAACAGAGTAGCACAAAGCCTTTCCCCATGGATTTCTCAGCCCATAAAGAAACACGATATTGGCTTTAGAAACTGCTCATGACAGAGATGTGAAATGCTGAGTGAGCACCAAACGCTAGATGACGAATGCAAACGCCCCTCCATTCCCAGATGATGGTGAACAACAGTGAACAGAGAATGAAATCAAAGTGAGTGTATCAATTGCAGGAGTTACGGTGGAACAGGAGACACCAGTACCAAATGTTGGCTAACAGCGGAGTTATACTGCACCAAACCAATTGTCTCAGTATATCTAAGTACCAGCATATAAGTAGGAATAGTATTTTATTACAGTAGCTGGACTGACCTAGGTCTTACACAAAAAGAGCTTCATGGCTAAGTTATGGCAAGACTCCAATAGCATAAGGCAGAAGTGTGTGCCTGGTAGGAGGAAAAGATGAAGGGGAAAGAGTAGGGTGACCCATGCTACATGCAAATAGTCAAACAATAAGCAAGGAACAGCGGTTTTTTAAGTCATAAACAAAGAAGGGGTTTATGTGCTCATATCAAAGTACATGCAGTAACCATCACCTGTTTTATCTCTTAGCAAATAACTTACTGACAGCTGAGGAAGACAACCACAGAAAGCAACAAGCAGGAGGTAGAAGAAACTGCACCACCTTAACACCCAGTTGCTTCTGCAAGTTGATGAGTTGCACTTCTCTTCCGTGCAGAGCTGATTTTTGGTTTAATAGCAACACCTGCAAGCTGAGTTCCTTAAAATCTGGCAGTAAGATCTAGTCCTAGCCCCAAAGAACTAAGTTCTTTGTTAGAAACAAGACAGCACATAAGTGGGGACAGACAGAACCTGTTCAAGGTCAGGCAACAAATCAGTGGCAGAGCTGGATCTAGAAACCATGTCCCAGGTCAGGCCTGCAGTTAGTCAGCAGTGTGGCTGCCGCTTTCTCCCTGAGCTGCTTTAAGAGTCTCCTGAGCCAACACCCCCCAACTAGGGGGTGCTTCCCCCAGCTAGGTGAGCGTTTCAAAGGCCAGTTCAGAACGGACACTCCTGCAGTGGGGACGATGCTGCCCTTCCCATCCACATACCACCATATCCAGAGAACATAAAAAGGGTAGTGGCTTTTGGAGCTGGCAGTCCCCCGCCACTAAGCAGCCATAAGAATGAAACTAACTTTAGTTTAAGTTGCTTGCTCATAAAATGTAAAACTGAAATAATTACAATATCTCTGCTGCTGCAAAACTTTGTTTTACTGAATGCTGTTACCTTCTGCATCACGTTTAGGGAATTTTAAACAGGCAAATGGAAGAAGGTCTGATTGAAGATGAAGTTAAGTGAAAGAAATTGGTCTCATTTAGCACATGACAGGATTCATCTGTGTTCCCAAGTCCACTGAGGTAGCATCATGGGCGTTTCATATTCATGAGCTGCTGCGACACTATGTCCCCTCATTTACAAAGCACCGTGTTCAGCAAATTCTGTCCCTGTGGACACTCCGTGCATTTCATGGTCTTGTCAGAGAGACATCAAACACTTCAGTAACCAAATACCAGAAAATGGCTTTAATTAGCTCATCTCAATGCAATAAATAATTTTTCTTTCTAAGTGGAAAAATGGAGAATTAAAAAAAAAATAAAGAAAAGAAAAGAAAAAAGTGGAAAGCAACAGGCAAAAAAAATCTTCAAAAAACCATAAGGAACAAGGGACACAGACAGCTTCTGCTGAACACACAAACAAGCTTGAAGCCTCTTGGAAGCTTTCTCAGGAGAGCAGCAGGCAAATGGAACGCTTCTTTGGATGCCTGAACATTAATTTCATAGGGATGCCTTTCCCTGACTGAAAATGCCCTACTAGTAGGCCAGTACAGAACAGTGTACCTGCCTGATCAGCCAGCAGGGAGATGAAAACAGTAGAGTAAAAAGCAGGCAGCACCACAGCTACTAGGGCACTGCCTTAAAAGCTGAGACAAGCAGAAGATAATCTGAGTGTCCCATATCCCAAAGCACCCTTTTGAGAAGAGAACGATAACAGCACAACCTGGGCAAGGTGATAAGAAAAGTCACCCAGTGTCTGGGTGCCAGAGGATCTAGGGGAGGTCATGCAGCAGATTCAGTGCTGACCCTCCAGCCTCGCTTTACAGATGCATCAGACAAAATAATTTTTTCTTCAGCCACCAAGCTCTGATGATACTGTCAGCTAGATGGAGAACAGGCTGGGAGGTCGGGTGCTCCATGAGACACTCTACTTGCTTTGATAGCATTGCACTTTCACAGGCTGCTTCTTCCTCACCTGAGAGCTTGCAGAGGACAGGCATCAAGCATACTTGCTACTTCCCAAGGCAGCTACTGACACAAAGCCTCTGCCCAGTTTCAGCCCCTGGAAGGTGTGAAGAGAGACACTGCCACAATGCAGCCAGGGCACAGGACAGACATGTCAGATGAGTTGCTGGGCTCAGTGCAGGGCTTTGACAGTAATCCATGTCTTGTATTGTGCAAGAAGACCAGACACTAATGGCTTTAAAGATGAGGAACCTCTTAATACACAGGTTTGCTCGCCAGCAGAAGGCAGGAGAGACTGGTGGCCAGGCTCAGGACCTGGAGTCCACCATATTCCTGAGGTTATCAGCATTTAGAGGGGTAACACACTTCCTACCCTTACCAACAACCCTGACAGAGCACTATGTCTGCCTTTCTTTTCAGTAACATCTGTTTTCCTCTTTTCAAAGGCTGTTCCCTGTTCCTTTGCAGTATTCCCCTGCTGAAACATACTCAGAATGCGGTGGGGCAGCAGATGAGAAGGCATGAGGTGCCCAGGGAGTGTCTAGTGAACTCAGAAACACAAAACCTTACTCAACAATGCTGGAGATGAGTGATTTTGCATTAGAGCATTACTGTGGCAGGGAAAGCAGCTTCTCAGGATGCTCCTGTGGAAGTATGTTCGGGAGCAGGTGTGTCTGATTCTATTTCATCCTCTTCATGTTACACTGGAAAAAACAAGACAAACTACATTTCTTTTATGCTAAATCTTTAGGTTTTTTTTATTTTTTCTTATATATATTTATTAAAAAATGCCTCTTTGATCGGCAGCACCCATGACACTTCCACATCCAGCAACCCCTCAGAAGCCTCCCTCCCTCCACAGAAGGCCACCGCTGCTGACAGCCAGCCGGGTTTGATCAGAGCCACTCAGAATCGGATTTTCATAAGACAGATGAGGAATCTTACTGCTGCTCTCTCTCATATCAGATGAGAAACTGAAGGGGAGGGGGGATGGGTCCTGAGGGAACAACACTACAATCAAGGGCTACGCGGTTCTCTCTCTGTCCCTTCACTGCTGCAATTTTCAAAGGAGTTTGCCTCAGGCAGTTTTAAATGATGGTGTCTCAATTCTGTAATCATCTTTCAAGAGTTTTTTCTTAAAGGGTATTTTAGGTAAACCTAGTCTGTCAACTACACTTATGGACTCAGCAGTCACAGGCCCAATTTAACTGTATATCTACCATATAGCAGACTTTAGTGATGGAAGATGCTTACCCAGACCATCATTTTCAGACCCCAACAAGCTGTGTGTGCTCCCTTGCAATTAAGCTGCTGACTGCCCCTCGGCCATAGTCTGCTGCTTCAAATAGGACTCCAGACATACCCCTTGGGACATATTCTCTGCACACCCCTGTCCACTGTGGCTGTCAGGAGGGAGCTTTTCCTTGAACACCAGAGGCTCTCTCACAATGCCAGCAGTCACTGGAGGAGTTCAGACTGGCCTGGAGGGAAAACCATCAGGTTGGCTACTGACCTTTTGCAGAGACTCGGGGTGGTGTGTTAGTGGAGCAGCCAAGGGGAGGACTGTGCTGTGGTGATAAAGCCACACACAAAGTCACAGTGTAGAATCCCAGAAACTCAGCAGTCACAGTCCCTCTCTTCAGCCCATTCACACCACTTCCAAGACATCATGTTTTTCACTCTGTCTCCATTTCACTGATGCTCAGAACTTTTCATCCATTTAGCTCTTTCCAAACCACTCCACCACTGCCTCCTGAGCCCATGAAGTACCCACAGGCTATCTCCCTGACTGTTCCTGTAAATTCTCCCCTTGCCTTTCTGCTTAGTGTTGAGCCAATGCAGCTGTTTTCTCTGTCACAAACTCCTTGCAGCTCATGACCCCTGGAATCTACCAGCACTTGGTGTGTTTTGTAAAAACAGCAGCTCACCAGGGAGTCAACTGGCAAACTTTGTCAGGAATGATACGGCCAACAATAACCTACGCTGCGCTCTATTCTCAGCAATGTTTGGAGCAGTTTCATCACTGGTGTGTATTCACATGCAGCTCAAGAGGTGTTTGGTATTTTATGGCTGTGAATTCCAAGTGCTGGGTATCCTGTAAGGGCTATCTCCTACCTGACGAACAGACATCACACCCCAGAAGGATGTGGGGACCATGACATATGCCCACTTCTTCCATTTCTTCTTTTTTTTTTTTTTTTTTTTCAAGCAAGCATGATTAACCATTGGTGGAGCACTAAAATATTTTCCATGGCTCCTGATGTGCACAGAATCTGGACTCCCATCCTGTTCAAATACAAAGGAGCTGCTGGCACATGCCAGAAGAGTAAGAAGTCCTTCTAGAGGTTTGACATTGTATAGAGAGGTCTAATCATCAGCTCTGCTTCCTTGAGGAGACTTCCCAGCAGGCAGGAAGAGGTTTTGCCTTGAGGGCACGGATCTAGTGACTGTCTCCTGGCAGCTTTCCTCACCTGCAGGTCAGGTTTGGGTTGTCTGTATAGCACAGTCAGGCTTTCATTTCAATCAGCTGTCTCATTCACACACACTATCTGCTTTAAAATAACAAGCCGTTGTTCCTGCAGACAGAGGATCACACATCACATCCCAATCCTCCAAGAAGAGCCCTATTCTAGAAGCTATGCATCCCAAGGGTAACAGAGAGAAGGGGGGAAGGGACTTCTGAAGATGGGGCAATAGTCTATGGGGGAAGGATAGCTGGGAGAGAGATGACAATCTTAGCTAACAAGCCCCAATAGAGTGCTGAGGAGAAAAATCCAAGGGCAATGTGGTGAGGAGACAGGCATCTGGGGGAGTACAACTCAGCAGTGCAGAACTGGCAGACAAGAAAGGAACAACTAAGAAACTTTTAGCCAGAACAAAGCAGTTTGCTGATTGTGGGGTGGGGGGGAGGGGTAGGGATGCCAGCATTTCTCACCCCAACAGGAAACATACCTTTGTAGCTGCATGCCAGAAAGAGACACACAAGCAGAATAAAGCCAAATGAAATACCCAAGCAAAATCAAAGCAGAGATTCTACTGTCCTGCTGCAGTAAAGGGATGGGAAAGCCCTTCAATGTGAACTTGGTTGTTCTGTCTTCTCTCCCACCAGAATACAAAGAATAGTCTGCACTTGGGAGAAGCTCTTGGCTGCTACAGAAAAGGAAGCAGTGCTCTGCAGATAGCACTTTTAAAATTTCACTGATAGCCTCACATCTCCCACCTCATGTAGTTTCCCTGCCATACAGAGCTCAGCCACTGCTGCCCATTTCCCCTGTTGACATGGACATAAAATTGAGTAATTACCCTTAAACTACTCTTTCTCAGATTGCTCAGATTGCTACATACACAGCATTAAGCCCCGAATTGCCCCTGGCCAAAAGTGACTCAACTAGGCCTATCCTTTAGGAATTAAACACATTTTTGTTGCTTGTGAAGGTTTACTATTCCTCAAGTTGTGATGCACTAAATCTCGCTAAAGCAGGTTTCCCACCATGCAGGGGAGCTGGGGCCCCCCATAACAAGATTCAACTGGACACACATCCACCTAGCAAAGGTGTGTTGTCCATTTGCTATGCCTGTGGTACTAGCATGTACCAGTGTGTGTTCAGGAGGATGGGCACTAAGCTCAGAGCAGGTGCTCTAGGAAACCCTGACATCCATCAACCAGGCACACCAGAGCTGTTTCTGGAGAGACACTGCGTTTTTCCAAAACAGTCTTTCCAGCCTGGAGTTTTACAGGAGCAAATGCTGCTTTCAGTCAAACACATCTTTGCTTTCCTATAACTCAAAACTGGCTCTCTTGTCCTGGACTAGACTCTGTGAAGAAGAAATATGAAGTAGACAAAATGAATCCTGAGCACAACCTGAGCCATGGCACTTCACTGCTAGTATTTCAGCGGTTTGTATTGTGCAGTATGGATGACTTGAACCTTCTGGGTTTCCCTGTGCAACTGTAAGGAATGGCTGAAACTGCAGACGGTTCCATGCATGTCCCTGTCTGGTCACTTACAATCTCCCATATTACTTCAGTCTTGCCACACAGCCTGAGAAGCTACTGTCCTTCCCTCCAAAACACCCACTGAGATAAGTAACCAGATGCCATTTCATGCACAGGGTGAAAGGCCAAGGGCAGTAAGAGAATTCCCCATCTATTTCTGAAACTGCAAGGCATATCAAGCCCAAAGGTATCCACTTGGGTGTAAAACCTTCTCTCCACTCTCCACACGCCAAACCGTGGGCTCTCTCCAGGGCCTATGCTTTTTTAACACTTTCTCCAATGGACTCCAAATTCTGAGCCTCTGGGTATTAGTGCCTTATAAATAGTCAAACTGAGCACATTTCAAATACAAAAGAATGCCTTTTTAAGGGCATATAGTTTTGTCCTTCACTCTTCTAATAAAAAGGTTGTATGGGGGACAAACAATGTTAATGGAATGGTACAGCTAAGCTTTCTAATAGGTTAAAGGAAGGCGATCCAAATGTATTGGTTGACAGCAGCAATCATTACACAGCTGCGCCTGTTCATATTAAGGTGTACAAGCTAACACATTATGCAGCACAAAATAACCGTGACCCATCCTTGGGGATCCATACACCAATGTCTTGATTTTTGTGTGTTTAGAATCTGAGCTTTACTGTTACAGTTAAGGACACAAGCCCAAGTGCAGTTCTGTGCGAAGGGGAGGCTGGTATGGCTCAACTTACTGCACAGCCACAGCAGGCTACTCCCTGACTTCTACACTGGGCAGTTATTTGTATCTCTCTGCTTAGTCACAAAGGTAATTTTACTCAGGTTCCAGAGTTTTGTGTATAAGTCACTTTTCTTCACTGCAATTGCTGAGCCCACATGGAGGACTCCTCTCCCAGAACAGTCTGCTTAACTCCCAGTAGAAATAGGACCGCAAGCGTGCAATGCACTGATCCTTTTAGAGATTTTCCACATGCAAATTACATCCACAACTGTATTTGACTATACCAGAAAATGCCTGGCTAGGAACCATAATCAGATTAATGAGATCTTTCTTCTAACACATAGATTTAATCCAAACCTGAACTCTAGTTTGCAAACAAGCCAAAATCAACAGTTAATGATAGGTTAGGCACAGATAAATAAGTGAAGTGTATTAGGACTTACCATGTCTTTGTACTACATTCTGTAACAATTCTATTCTGTATTTATTACCCCAGGTCTTGGAGCACTAAAAGTCACATACTGCAAACATGTAGCAAGCATTTTGATGCCTGGTGAGCAAATAAAGTTATTATACTCTGAATACAAGACCAAGGTTCAACAAGAAGGACAGCATGTGTGCAAACAGTCAAAGAGCTGTTCAGAACAGACTATCAGCCTCAGTGACATACACTGAAATTTAAGAAGCCCAAGAAACTTCCCAGGGGGAAAATTAAGTCTATTTTGAAGATGCCTATGCTATAAAGGTGCCACTTCTGGCAGTCATATGTTGCAATGCTTAATCTGCTTGGAAGACCTAAATAAATCTTCATTTAATCTCATTAACCATACTGATGTTTGATCCTTTGTGACTCCTGGTAATTTTTCTGATACTTGGTGATATTTTACAGATGCAACTTTTTATACACTGTATAAAATTCTTAGCCCTTGAAAACTGAGGTAGCTCCTGAAGACTTTAATAAGTTACTATGCTCCCCACAGTTCTCTAGTGCTCATCTCCAAATTCATACTGTGGATTTCTCCTGAGGTTTCTCTTGGCTTATCCAGTCCTAGAAGAGCAGGTGATATATACTATAAAATAACCCCTAGTGCTAAATCAGGAGTCCAGTAGATTTCACAGCAGCCTGTACAGTGATGGGAAAGGATTACCCAACAGTGTCTATGTTTTGCTTATTATCTATGATCTTGGGTTAGGGCAAGCAGATTTTTTAAATTAAGAATTCCCTCCTGACAATAGACCCCAAGAGAGTGGTGTAGACACTTGTCCTGATGGGAACGAGACAAGGATGTTACCATAAAACACAAGACCCTTTAAGTAGAGCATACCAGCACCTAAACTAGGGGACAACAGTGATTTCCTTCTTTGCTCTTAACCTTTGATTGCTCTTTAAGCTCTCCTTTTGCCCCAGTGCACTATTGTCCATGTGGAGTAATCACAGAGAAAAGCATGTCCTCAACAATTTGCTTCTTCCCAAAAAGTGCTTTATCATTCTGTGTTAATGAATAACCAGAGTTAGACCACAGGTTCACTTTCTCCTCCTCCTTTCCATCTCCTTTGCTCTCTCTCCCTCTTTCAGCAGCTGGGGAGACATAAGCAGCTCCCACATTTGTTTACCCCCAGGGTGGTTCATTTCCTTGCCATTTCTTACAAGAAGCCTCCGGTCACTTTACTGGACAACCCCCAGACACGCATGAAGGCACTTCTTGTAGTCAAGTAGGTGATACCTTACCTCCTCCATCATCTGATGCCTCCAGGCTCTGCTGTCTGAGACGATGACTGCAGAAAAACACAAGAAAGAAAGAATTTCATTTGCAAGCTCAGAAAAGCATCTTGTTGTGTCCCCTTCTTCCCCACAAGACCCATGGCCTGTCAAGGGGAGAGTTCCCAGGTAGGCCTAGCCTGCAGACTGACCTTCTTCCATACACCTCATTGCTGGACTCAGTAGAAGGCTCAGCGTAGAGTGCTTAAGCAAGATGTCTTGTACCCGAGACAAAATCCTAGGCTGCAGACAGTAGGGCCTGACATGAGTCTGAGAGGAAAGTAGATGCTTTGTACTTTTCCTTCTTTCTGTCATATAGGAGTGACAGAACCATCACCTACTCCATATCCAGGGAACTATAGAGTGACCAGCCCTGCCCCATCCCAGGACACACAACATAAATTCATGCCAGGATCTGCACCCTTCCCAAGTTCCAGATCTTGGTGTACTGGTGCTTAGAGTTGTACACCCCTTCCCCATGAGATCAGATGTAAAAGTTCTGGAAGAAGTCTTAGCAACAATGGGAACTTACTCTTCTACTTCTTCTGCATGCTTTCTTCCTGACCTGCAAGACAAGGAAAGGCTTATGCTTAGAAAAGTCCAGAAAAAAAATTAAAATTTCCCTATATCCCTGTTATTGTCCAAAACAGTCCCTACACCAGGTCCTATATAACAGATCACACTTTTAAAGAGTTCTGAGTGACCATTGAACCAGTGTATCAAAAAGTCCTGAGTGCATCAGATTGAAGCAGAACTATTTGGGTCCAAAAAGACAGCCATGTCCAGATACAGCCATGCTCCCTGGGGTTTTTTTAGCTTCTCAGATACTTCTTCATCCTCCTTTCCATCAGCTGCAGGTAAGCCTTGCCTTACCTGAGTAGAGAGGTCAGCACATTAAGGAGTGAAGAGGACACTATACCTTATCTACCTACCCCTGGGAGATCAATAGGTCCTTCCTCCCCCTAGCTGCACATAAAGATTACCTGGTCACCTTTGTAGGCTAAGAGCCCCACCTGAGCTGGCCAAACTCAGGTCAGACATGCTGTCACTGCAGTAAATCAGGGTTGATCTGGCTGAGTTAACAGCAGTTCATAATAATAACGTGGCGGGGGGAGGCACTGGCAAATGGCAGTTCCCTTGCTCTCCACCCCAGCAAGCCCAGAAGTAATTCAGTCCCGATTAGGGACGCTTGTTCAATATTCAAAATGTAAAACATGGAGGTTGCTGAACCAGCACTTTGAAAAGTTAATTAAATGCCAGGTTTCTTTTTAGCAGATACTCCATCACTCGCTGATTGCTTTGGCCATTTTGCAGAGTGAAGTTTCATCTCTATGCGTTGGGAATAAATATTCTCCCCTCCCTTGAAGTCAGGGTGTGATGACAAAGAACACACGGGTCTCTCCCCTACCACACACACAGTCTCAGGACACACCAAGATGTAAAAGAAGTTGTTTCATTGCCTTGCACTGCTCCTTTCAAAGCACTTCCATGAGATGAGACAGGCCTCTCCTCATCTGCTCTCTATTCTAGCAGGTTATGTTCCTCATCCAGTTATCCTTCTGAATAACCAACCCTTCTAA
The DNA here is from genome assembly GCA_013398125.1 of Aegotheles bennettii. Lineage (NCBI taxonomy): Eukaryota > Metazoa > Chordata > Aves > Caprimulgiformes > Aegothelidae > Aegotheles > Aegotheles bennettii. The sequence goes on from VZRW01014204.1 coordinate 363,029, forward strand.
GAGCAAGTAGCAGGGCACAGAGGATGTCTAGCTATGAGAGGAAGAAAGCCCCTTGTCTCCACTGCTCTCCCTGGAGCTTGCAGTCTGTGAGAAGATTACACTGAATCAGTGAGCCTAGTAATATCCACTGCTATAATCAGAACCGCAGCTGTGGTTAGGTGACCTCTGCATCTGGGCTTTCAGCTATATCTGTACCCTTATATTCATCAGAAGAGGCAGAAGTGCGATGGAACCGGGGAATTTAGAAAAGAGCTCTTCCAGTGAGGAGTAATCATCCAGCTCCATCCTTCTCCCCAATAGTGCATAAAGCACTTTTTGTGAACCCCCTAATAGTACAGAGAAAGAAAGGGGTGGCTTCAGAGAGACCATCACCAGCTCTCACTAGCATTTAGAATCTGAGAAGACAGAGACGGAAAGATGATGTGAGATTTATCCTACTTTATCCCTCCCTTCTGCCTTCACAGAACTGCTTTGTACACTCTGTCTTCAGAGCCTTGCCCTCACTGAGCTGAAACATCCCAAACGATGGCTTTGCACAGCCTTGCACAATGAGATGTTTTCCTGGAGGTTCAGTCTAACCTCTTCTTAGCACAATCCCGTAACGCTTGATAATTGTTCAGCCCCAAATAACACTCTCTTTTCCTCAGCACTCATACTCCTTACATCTTTGCTCATCTCCTGTCCCCAGGCAGGAGTGAAACACTCCACATATTTACACTTCCCAGGAGAGGGTCAATTCTGCTGTCACCATAAGCAATTTCCATTTCTTTTTCCTGAGCTCTCTGTCATGACAGATATCCCTGTGGTCCACAGGGAAGTCAGTCATATGTTAGTCCTAGAGGCAGAGACTACTTCGCTCACATTCCCAGACTTAAAGCTTCCTCAACTTATCCTTACTATGTTAGAAAAGGACTTTTTCAGGGCAACAAGCAAATACTTCATTATGAAACAGCTGCACTATATTGGAAAAAACAGTAATTTGGGGAAAAAAATCCTGAACCCGGAAAGGAGAATATGACCCTTTTAATCCCAGAGCCCAGGTGTTAGAACAGTGCTGTCAAACAAGACAGTTCCCTCCTCTCTCTGGGGCAAGCTAAAGCCCCACAGTCACACACACCCCAGGAGAATAGTCCCTGTGCCCTGTGTCTGAAGGTGACAGTGGGTGACGCCAGTCTCTCATGCTGACAGTACTGTGGTTTATACAGAGCATTTAAATACCAACAGCACTAAAGCAGGAGCTAGAAATGACTGTTCTGTTTAGGTGAGACATCTGCTTCCAGTCACCTGCACTAGGTATGTTGTTAATATATGATTTGGAATAGCATTATCTGGTGAAACTGGCATTTCAAACGGGTTGATAAGCTCATGGATAGAGAACTGCCTGAGAAATACAATATGAAACTTTTCCAGCACAGGAAGGAATTACATATTTTTATATTCCCTGAGCTATTAGGCAAAGAAGACACCAACCACCCTATTTCCTTTCTTTCTTTAATGGAGCCTTGAACCCGAAGGCTTCCTTTCATTTTGCTTGATGCTAAATTACTTTTACATTCCTTGTTTGGGTTGGGAAAACAAATCACAAAATACCTTTGGTTCATTCCTGACTAGTGTTTGCTTTTTCAGCCCAATTACACCACCTTATGAAGTAACCCAGAGCTAAAAGACAAGCTTTGTCGGGTGTCCTACAGTCTCTGTGCCCTGTGTCCCTACTTCAAGGCAGTGAAGGAAGAAAGTTATTAAAAGATCCTTGAAAGGTGCCCTACCTCCAACCCTGTCCTTTCCATAAGCTTAGCTGAGGGCTAAGATGGGGATACTATTCCTGCAGAACCAGCCACCTGCTTGTCTTTGTTCTCCAGGTGCTATGGAAAGTCCCACAGATATTCCTCGTGAAGTTATCATGCTGCTTTAAGCATCATGGAGTACCCCATTCCTGAGAACTGGCTCAGCTTATCAATGCCAATTGCATCATGTTGAGACCAACATTTCATTCTTCAGGAATATCAGGCCTGGACATGCAGCACCCTCTTCATATACCACAAGGTCACAGCTTTCTAGTGGTAAGTGAAAGCAGACATGGAAGAAACCAGACTGTAAACTCAAGCCGGTACAGACAGATTTTCTACTCTTTTCTTATGTTCTCAGCAACAAGAAGTGCCCTGGTTTGTTTTGGGTTTTTTTGCAGCAGGAGGCACAGCCCAGGGAGGGCAGCAACAAGCACCTACAAAATGAGCAATTGTGTATGAACTATAGATACACCCACGCAAGTAAGGGCAAACACAACAATACAACCCTGGGAGCAGCACTCAGAAATGCATTCAGTCTGCTGTATTATACACCAGACACCCCCAGCTTTTGTGAGACAGCAATACCTCAGTTTCTTTCATTTGTCCCAGTAAGCCCATTGCATCTGGAGGGACAAAGAACACGGATCGACCCCGTCTCCCAGACAGCTCCATTTAAAACTCTCTCTTACTGCAAGGCTACCTGTGCTCCCAAACATATCCAGAATTCCAGAATATTCCCTCTGGCTTTGGCCCCTCTCTATTTTGGGGTGTTGAATAGCTGAGAAACTGGGCAGAAGACCCCTACAGACCCCATGTAACCCCATGTTAAGTAACCCCCAGTACAGCATACCTATTTCTCTCCTAGCTGTGTCCTGGGGCAGAGGAGATAGACCTGATCTCACTCTTGAGTGTTGTCTTCGCTCAGTTCTGGCCAGCAGGAATCCTCCCTCCACATTAATGAGAGGGAGTCGAGCCTCAAACCCGAGGCTTCCCCCACACACCCCTAACTACAGCTGAGCTGCCTCCAGCTGCCTGCGACTTCTGTGCCGGAGGGTGAAAGGCAGTTCTAATGCAGACATCATCTCTGCTAAACTGTTTCTTTCTCTTTTAATGGAGTACCACGGAGATGTAAATGGAGATAAAGTAGCAGGGCTCAGCGAACAGCCAGGATGCTATCTTTATGCAGCATGACAATGTGCAGTGGTTAATTAGACACCGTTAACCTATTTTAGCAGGGGACATAACTGGGATGAATGGGGGGAAATGTCCTTGAAATCTTTTAATGTCCACAGCTCGGGAGAGCTCCAGACACACTGTGTCCTGCGCCGAGCCACAGCCCGGTGCCAGAGGCCCGTGTGCCAGACCCGAGGCTCATCTCACGAACGCTGGGGCGGCGGGACAGGGATGCCGGCAGCCAGGCCGAGAGAGGGCCCCCCCGGGGCCGCCCTGCCCCCGCGGGGCCCGACCCGCCGCGCTCCGACCGCGCACCCCGAGCCGCCGCATGGCCGTGCCG
>VZRW01014204.1:366408-388524 GCA_013398125.1 Aegotheles bennettii
GGGCGGCGGGGCAGACCGAGGGGTATGTTCGGTATTTTCGGGGCCCTGGCAGCGGGAGGTGAAGCTCAGCTGCCTGCGCGTTGCTTTCCTTTAGGAATCGCGCGGGACCAGAGCGGCCTCCAGCTGCCCGCTTGCTAAAAGAACAAAATGGGGGAAAAGGCCCGTCCTGGTGTTCAGCTGCATTTTGTTTTGAGAGAGCAGGGAGATGGGCTGTGTGCGGAGGAGCAAAGCACTGCCTGCTGTTCTGCCTGTGCTCCCATCCAAAACCAACCCACCCCGCCACCCAGGGCCAGGTGCGGCCCACCGGGACACATGAAATCTTCTGCCTCTAGGACACAGACTGTAATTCGGGTCTAGGCCTGAGGAAGAGAGAGGGGGGAGATAAAAAGGACATTGTATTCTCCTGCTCGGGTGTTTTTTTAGTGCCCATCACCACATCGAGTGGGTGGTGAGCTACGAGTGGCAGCTTGTTCAATAGCCTAAGGCACAACAAAGTTACACATCCAAAATGATGCACAAGTGCTAACTGATCAGTTCTCCCAGCTCTCCAAGTGTGGATCTAGGTCACTGCCTGTTTGCTGAGGCACAGGAAGAGAAAAACACCCACCAAAGCTGTACATAAAGCAGAACTGCAGCCCATGATGGAACACACTACCACGAGGAGTCTTCTCAGCTATTCCATTGCACCTTCCCTGGGGCTGTGATCAGTCATTTAAGTTTCTATCCCCTCTCCCTGGACTGTGTCAGCCTGGGAAAGGCAGGTTTGCCTTGATTAAATCAGGGAGTTCAACCTTCACATCTCCTAAAATCAAGGCAAGTTTTGACTTCAGCAGAGCGAGGACTATTCTGAACCTTTATTTCTGCCATAGGATGTCACCTCATAGCCCTCCACTTCCCAGCTCTGTGGGGCACATGGGTATCTATATCTCCACAATGGGGTTTGGGCAGACACACATTTTTTTAAACTGTAATGGTCCCACCATCCACTTTCTCAAGGCTGCCTGGACCGTATGTTGAACATACTGCCCTAGAGCATGGCACTGGAGAAAGAAGGATGCAGCGATGTGCAGGCTGTGCGACAGGATCTGACAGACGCTGCAGCTAACCAGCTCCAGCTGAAATGGGCTTGTGAGGCACTAATCAGTCTCTAGCAGAAATGTTGTTTCTCATCATGTCCTAATATGTTGTCTTGCTTAACAGAAACAATAAAGGAGGAAAGCTCTGGCAAGCAGGACTTTAGGAACTGGCACGCAAGAACAAGCTGACAGAGAGAGTTCATGGAGGTCACTGAACCTCAGCCCACTCACTGCATCATCCCTGTAACAGATGTTCCCAGGGTTCCCCCACTCGCTCACTGGTAGAGAGCTGACCGGCAGAGCTGTTCAGAGCTCCCACTGAGCAACAGGAAAAACAACACTCAATACAAATTCCTGCTGTGTGGGAAAACAGTGCTGCAGTTTCTAGAGGTATCCACCACACATCTTCAGTCCCTGAGAACAGGGGCTCCTATCCAAGTGATCACGTCTTCGGTCTCCAGTAAGCACCAGGGCCAACTCTCACACCAAATGGCTCTTGAGGTTACAGAAGCATTTCAGTTTCCATTTAAAGGGAAAAGCACACTTCTGATCCTCATGGATACACAGATGAACTGACTGCTAAAGAGACAGAACTTGAATGCAAAGAAAAAGTGTCTAAGGTTGGTTGTTGTTTTCAAATCCCACGACAAACTTGTGATGCTGAAGTACCTGGGCAAAGACTTTCACTTGTGACTGGCCTCACTGAAACCATTTAAATTGAAAACACTAGAAAGAACTAGGTGTTTATTACTGAATGGCACCTTGTGCTGTCATCCGAGAGCAACAGCTTCTGCAAGAAGATATTTTAAGAACTTGGATTAAAAACTTGAGAATAGTAGAGGGGTTATATGGGGAGGGGGACTGGGGGAGGGGGAAATAGGGCCAAGCAAGTAGATCAGGTCATCTTAGATCTCTTTCCACAGGTAAACTGCATTAAGCTAAACTTCACAGCCAATTTAGAGGTGACCTACAAAGGCCAGACAAGTTTTTAGCCTTGGCTTTGACAGATACAAAAGGGTTGCAAGTTGCATGTGTTCTTCAAGAGAGTTTTGCTTTTTAAAACTATAAATATTTGGGACAGCTAGGATAGTATCCCCTGAATTTCCTGGGAGATGCAGAGAAATAAAGGAAGATCCTTTGTCCTCAATCAAAAAAATCAAAGAGACTTCACCCCGAGCACATTCTGCTACCTCAGCAGCTTACATCGACTGTTACCAAAAATGTCACACCCGTGTTCTGTTTTTGTCATGCAGTCTTCATTTTCTAGGGGAGCAAGAGACTACAGTCCTACAAGTTCTTCCATTGCCCAGTGTCTTTCAGGAAAAAGAAGTCAAATAAAGCTTCACTAACAAAAAATAATTAGAAATCTAGGTTGTGGGGTTTTTTTTAAAAAAAAAAGCAAATAAAAGAAAATAAAAGAGAAAAGCCCAACTCTTTTTCCAGGCTCCTCTGGGCACTGCAAAGACACAGGAATGGGCACAAGCCTAGCATTTTCTCTTTGCAGGAAACCCTTGCAAGTCACACTAAGCAGGATTAAAAGGAAAAAAATACCACATCACAGCCATGGTACCAAGGGATTCTCAGGTGACTCCTCTGTCTTTTAGGGACTTTCCTTTTTCTGCCAGTTATCTTTACTGAGTCTAAACAGAAACACCAAGGAGAGCTCACCCAGCAATGCCATGGAGGGACAAGAGGACAAGAGCCTGTTAGCATTCCTGGAACATTCAGCCTATTAAAAAAAAAAAAAAAAGGAAAAAGAGAAAAGAAAAAGGGGGTGGGAAAGGGAGGAGGGGAGAGAGAGAGGAAAAAAACCCACCCTGGGCCTGCACATTGCAGCTTACCACCATCTTGATGTCCTTGATGCGTGCTGATGGCGTGGAGGCGGCTGGCACCAGATCAGCCCAAGAGAAGGAATGAGAGGCCAATGGAGATTTATGTGAGGAGAGTGAGATGGACAAGGTAAAATTGTCAGGAGGAGTTGTTAGAAAGTAAAATATATTGTGACAATTCCACTCCTGCCGTTCATCAATAAACTGACAGATCATTTAGTGTCAATTAGGAGTGATAGATGGACAAGTCCCCATGATCCTGGGCCAAAATTAATGGCTGGGAGGGAGAGGGTGATTGAAAATGACGGCTGACATTGAGAAGAAAGTCCTGAAGGTCCCCAAGGGGCCATTACTTGCCTCATTCCCTTGCAGATCAATGCAGGGACAAACCCAAAAACAGACACTTCAAGACCAAACTTAATCAGACTTCCTTTTCTTTCTTCTCCTCCTAAGTTGTGCCCCCTCACATGGCAGCCTTGATCCTTCATGTCTCTACTCTTCGCATCATTGAGGACATCCACAGATGGCTGCAAGGTGCAGAGTGAGGCTGCCGTCTTCCTCACAGACAGCAGCCTGGCTCCACTCTTAACATGGCAGCAGCACAGGGAAGTCCATCCTGAGATTTACCTCAGCACTGCTAGACTGGGAGCAGAGGGCAGAAGCAATGACACAAGCTTCTCCCTACCATGTCAGATAGAGAAACTTGTGAGAATTTTACTACTCCCACTTGCAAGACAGGGATGGCTAGAGGTTCTATCAACCAGGCACTCTCAGGGGTCATTTCATATAGATACAACACAGGATAGTTTAAGCCCATATTTTTGAAACAGGAGGTTTTTAACTTTACTTACCTCTAGAGACCTTGAATCATAAAACCTCTTAATCTCTTAAGTAACTTTCCTCCAGCTCCAGGGTGCAATCTCACCATTGCCCACCCTCCAGAGCCCTAAATAATATCTACACAGAGGCTGGGTTACCCTGCTCTAAAGGTCACCTTGACTGCATCCCCTTCCGTCCTGCAAGGCCCTTCATATTTGCCTTCTTGTTAAATGCATTCCTGGACACTGTACCACCACTTCTTTTTCAAAATACTTCAGCATGGTCATTTCCCTAAACAAGCGTTGATTATTCCAACTCTGTATGACCTATCAGTCAGAAATTTCAGTTGTAGATGGAGGACCCATTGCTGAACTGCCACGATTCCTGCAGAAGAAAGGAGGTATACATGCAGGCACTGGAAGGGACTTCTTACTGAAAACAGCACTTGAATTTGCTTGCGGGGCCACCTGAAACAACCTCAGCTGCTGCCTGAAGAACTGTATGAATTTTAAGAGGCTGATTACAAGACCCAAGTATCAAGGACCCAAGTAAACTGGAAGTGTCCTGAGAAACAAAGAAATAAATATACTGATAGGGAGAAAAACTGAAGAAATTCTATAAGGATTCAGATGGATGAGATCAGCAGAAGCTTGAATTAAATGGATCCTGGAAGCACCTCTCCTTTGTCAAACCCCCACCAGTATACAAAACTAAGTTCCCTTTTCCTTTTCCCATTGGCAGGCACTTTGTGTTTCTTCCTTCTGATGCATGAGATAACTTGACAATAAACCTCTGCTTTGCTTTTCACAAGTGTCAACACTGATGTCCTTAAGGACATCAGCACAGTGTTCAGAATGGCACTTGGGCTCCATCCAGTGGTTAGAAAGCTGCTTCTGTAGCAAAACCAACTTTAATTACTATTTTTTATGCAATTTCAGCAGGGTACTAGGCCCCAGGAGGCTGCCTAGGTACTTGCCTTGTCCCCTTTACCCTAATACTGGGGCTAGATTATTGCTGGGGCAGCAATGGGACTGCCTCTTCTCATAGAGGGTGATTCTTCTCTCTGTGTACAAACTTAAAAAAATACAGCAGATTCAGGTGTACAGGGCCTCATCAGTAAAATTCTTCTGTCACTGCTTTGCACCATTAATTTGCTGATTGCAGAGGACAAGTCTGAGGGTTTGCTCAGACACTTACCTGCAGTCCTCATCATCATCCAGATTTACAAAATGGGACTCCTAGCAATGACAGCTGTTCTACAGAGGTACTGGGAGTCCAAAGTAATTTTTCCATGCTTGACTTTTAAAAACTTATGAGTAAAAGACAGCATTTTGATAGTTCTCAGGAATTTAAATATCTGATGCTTGTAAATGCTATGGGAACTCATGATAAAATACTTTATCTTACTTCACTCCATCTGTGAGAATTAATTTCAAAACTAATTACAGGTTGGAAAATGTTAAGGGCCCTCCTCTTCTTCCTATCTTGCAACAGTCTGAGACAGTAGTCTGATGGAAAGAATCAGCAAGATGGTGAGAATATTTGCAAGTATACCTCAGTATGACAAGAGCTGGGCAGGTAAGGGACTAAGAGGGAGCAGCAAAAGTAGAAAAACAGAAAAAAGGTTGCAAATTAAATTCTACTCTAACATGCCCCAAATGGAAGCACAAAGAACAATTTCAACTGATCATATCACATTGGTAAGACTCTGAACTAGAAATACAGCAGAAAAGAGGTTAAGTATCCCTGCAGGAAAAGCAACAAGTGTGCAGTTGCAACTAGCTACCTCTGTCAGAAACAGAACAAAAAGCCTAGACCTCAAATCGGGAGAGAAAAACATATAAACAGATACAAGATCATTTCACAAGTGCCTGTAGTATTCCATCTGACCCACAATATATTTACACAACACAGAAGATCTAACTGTAGCCAGTCTGCTCATCCTTCCTAAGTAAAATAAATCACATATTTTAACACTGTCAGTTCTGAAAACCAAGTTACTTGAAGTAGTACAATTCCCAAGTGTAGGCTGAGTTACACTGCCACAAAAGTGCTTATACCTACATCAGATATCAATAGAAACATGTTATTCTAACTACATCTATACAAGTGAAATTGGAGCAAGTTAACTTGATGGGCTTTCAAACCAAGTCAAATGGGTTGAAAAAGCTGTGGGGAGACAGAGCCTGAGAAAACAGAAACAACAAAGCTACTGCAACATTGGTATGACATCAGCCGATGACTCAGACTTTTCACATGAAGGCTTTACCCTGGGATATGTCACAAAGACAGCCTTGCAGGCCAGCTTCTAAGGGAGAGAAGGAGAGAGATCAGCTGGGGGGGAATACATGGCTGAAGGAAAGAAAAGACAGGGGAACTAGCTGTACAAAATCCTTGTGCCTCATGCAACTAAAGAAAGTCAGAACAAACCTCCACTTAATAAAATGTATTCAATAAAAGCTCTTAATATAAATGAAAATAATACTGTCAGGTATGACATGATATCATATGCATAACTGAGCAAGAGGCACTTCTTCATCCCACGTCCCACTGTGCAGGGTCTCACAGGTAAAAAGGTCTGCAGCCCTCCATCTCCTATTCTGCTTCTTCAGCTGAATTGCATCCAACCTCACAGGTGCACATTTATTCCAGGCACCTGCTGTATCTGTAAACCATGCAATTGGGATGCTGGAGGAGCACCACTGATACTACTGCTCCAAATCTATCCAATGAGGCTAATGTCAGACAATGGAAAACATCCTAAAGTAGCACATGGCACAGTGCTGTTGCATTAGGAACTTGTACGCTGTCCTTCAGGGCACATTAGGCACAGCTCTGAATAACTGTATTACTTCCAATTCAGCCCTTCCCCTAGCCAACAATTACAGAATTTATTTTTCCTAAACAATGCAATTCACCGTTGTTCTCTGCTATCACATTGCCATAAAGCTTCTGCTTGGTTCTACAAAGATCCAGGATCATTGGTGGCATTTTTTCATAGGCCTGAGGCGGATGCATCTTTGCAATGGCAATTTCTAGCTGCAGCCAGTCTATGAAAAACAATATCATCAGAGTTAAACTGAAGAGGAATAGAAAGAGTTTAGGCTGAGATCTTTATTACTTTGCTTTACTCCAGCTTCCAGATATTTAGCTGATTTATTCTTCAGAGACAAACAGAGTGATAATTTTCCCAGAAAAGTACTGTTTTCCAGAAAGGCTACCCCAAAACACAGACCACCTTTCTCAACTCCCAAGAAATACTGACTGTATAACAGGTTTCTGGATGTCCTCTCCCATTCTCAGGGTTCCAGGAAAGAAAATACATAAGCTTCCTATAAATCAGAGTGCCCCCAAAATATATGTCCAGACATATTCACTCTTATTATAGGCTTTATTGTATACAAGCAATCTCACACCACTCCATGACCAAGCCCTTCAGCTTTGTGAATAGGAAATGTAACACTAGCATAATTTTACAGCTTGAAAAACAATAGCTTGAAACTAAGCCATCTCTTTCCAGTCTGAACTGTCCTTTAGTGTTCATACCCATTCTATTACCACGTCCAGATATTTTGTTTCCCTTCGGTGTCCTTCATAAGCATCAGGATTCTTAACCTACACACTACAATTTGTATACTTTTTACCTCCCACCTCTACTCACTGACCATCTCCATCCATCTCTGTTATGCCATAACCCCATACACACATAAACATTGACAAATTTCACCTTTACTGTCAAGGCTGATCACTAAATCCTGAATTGTTCATTGCATTCTTGTCAGTGGGGCACTGTCATGTGTCACACTCCTGGAAAGGATGCAACAAGTCAAATCCCCCCCTCCCAGCTCCTACATTTAACGTGCTTATTATGTTCTTGACTCCTTTCAGTTACTGTACCAGGTAAGGAACATGCTGCCTCTGGCAGACAGGTGCACAGTTCTGAGCCCCACCAGGCCAATTTATAAAGAACGACAGCCAGTGGAAGCAAGCAAGAGCAAAATGGTTTGAAGAAGTTACGATATTGGAGACACAGGCCACCTACAAGATCCAGAAAAACTGTTCCAATGCCTGTGACAGCAAAGCCCAACTAGTGATGCTCGCTTCATCCATGCTTAAGCCCCTCTTAATAAGGAAAGAGGTGAGGACTCACTTGGTAGGTGCCAGTACAGGATCATCTGCCCAGCCTCCCTGCCGGCGTGGGGGTTTAGGTGGTGGACCCTTTAATAGAGAGAAGAGACATGTTACAGCCAGCTCCAGTCACGGCAGAGTCAAGCCAATTGAGACACCAGGTCCACACATGTAACAGTTTACCAAATAACAGATGGAGAAATAGTGTTTGGAATGCTGTTTATTCATAAAAGGAAGACAAATATTGAAGGACAGTTTTTCAGGTGTTTCTGTAAGCAAAAGATGTCTCACTATAATGAGCATCTTGACGAGTTTCAGGTCTGTGTGCCTTTGCCTTGCCCAGGACACTCAGCACAATGCCCATTGAATCACAGAAGACGCACTCTCCTGGTAAAATATGATTCACTGGGAACTGGTTCAATCCTGCTGCCCACATTTCAGTGCGAGGTATCACATACTACATGTTTCCTGGGGTGCAAGTCAGCATGTTTTAGACATCTGGTTTTAGATGAGGAATCGTTCCTAGAAAGTGTTTGCTTTCGTCCACTGCCCAGACTAGGTTAGATGCCAAGTTCTGACACAGCCAGCCATACCAAACACCTCTGAAGTTAGTTGAGATGAATCCCGCCACTGCCACCAGTGAAGTGCTAAAGTTCATCTGGACCTTAAAGACACTCTGCTATTTTCATGCATTGTCTTGTATGGCACTCTGCCGCATGGCAAGCGGAAACAGGAATTCAGCTTGGGGCTTAAGATGGGAATTTTCAAAGAACAGGGCCATGAATTCCATCCACGTGGGAGCTGCCCATTGCCTTCTGCAGTTTTGGGCTTGGTTCCCAATGCCTGAAACACCTCATACAGTGGTACCCTCAGTGTTTTGCAAGACAGGCAGTGGTGAAAGCAGAGGGGCAAGGTGACCCCAGGGGATGAATTTCAATTTATACAGCTCCCAAATGATGGTGCCCAGTGAGGGAAGATGGGTCACAGGGGACCTGCGAAGGGACCATCATGAGAAAGGATGATGTGGTTACAAGATGTCCCAAACCAGGGAAAAATGGTAACTATAAAGGAGTCTAAGCTGGAGCAATGGTAGGGGCACAGGTGGCTCCCACAGCTTTTATTAAGAAAGGGAATGAGCTGGGTGACTCCTGAGGAATTTTGACTTGACAGAGGGGACCTTGCATGTGTGGTGAGGTCAACCCTGAGCCAAAGCCAAATTACCTCTTGCCACAGATGAGGAAGGGGTTGAGCTAACCCCTGATGGTAGGGGTCTCCCGTGTTTATTTCTTGAAGCAGAAGCATTGTTTGTGAGTGTGGGAAATGAAAAGACCCTGCCAGGGGCAGCCACTGCCTGCTGCAGGGAGGGGGCACGACCCTGCATAGCTCCCTGAGAGGAGCAAAAATAGTCATCCTCCAAAAATAAACATGGAGCAGGAATGAGGCAGGAGCTGCAGTCCCAAAATACCAGCTTTCTTCGGTAAAGGGAGCACAGGAGGGCAGAGGGACAGGCAGGGAGCGTGAAACGCAGGAAACAGCCTCCTTATATGGGCTCATCCGCAGGGGACAGAGCTCAGTCGACTGGAATGACTATGTCACAGAATGTGAAACCTTCGGGGGCCCAAGTGAATGGAGTTTTCTGATCTTTAAATGATTCCCCCAGATTCTTAAGATGCCAAACCAAAGAAGAGGCTACAGTGCCAAAAAAGGAGCATTTTGATTTCAGTTGATCTGGACACACCCAGAGCCCAAGAAAAAGGGGAAAACCACACCACATATGGGCGTGCATGCCCACATAAACATCCCTATTCCCATTACACACACCCCTACCTCAAAAACACACACCCTCCCACACAGATCCTTCCCATGCAAACAACCCTTCTCCCTCCCTCGCTCACACCATCCCTCTGATAGCCAGCAGGACCCGTTCCCAACACACAGCCTCACAACTCCACACAAAGGTGCATGGAGTTACACAAATGTCACCAAAGAACCCGGGCCATAAAGCTGAGGGGAAAATGCAGCATCTCCAGGGCATTCTACCACACCTGCAATTTAGAATCACAGAATCACAGAATGTGCTGAGTTGGAAAAGACCCATCAGGATCATCAAGTCCACCTCCTGTCCCTGTGTAGGACACCCCAGGAGTCACACCACGTGCCTGAGAGCATTGTCCAAACACTTCTTGAATTCAGTCAGGCTCGGTGCTGTGACCACTGCCCTGGGGAGCCTGTTCCAGTGCTCAATCACCCTCTGGGTAAAAAACCTTTTCCTGATATCTGACCTAAACCTCCTCTGATTCAGCTTCCTGCTGTTTCCTCAAGTCCTGTCATTGGTCACAAGAGTGAAAAGATCGGTATCTGCCCCTTCTCTTCCCTTTGTGAGGAAGCCATAGACCACAGTCCTCAGCCTCCTCTTCTCCAAGCTGAACAAACCAAGTGACCTCAGCTGTCCCTCATAAGGCATCCCCTCCAGACCCTTCACCATCCTTGTGGCCCCCTTTAATTCCCTCATCATCGAAACTCACCTTCAGATCAAAGATATCTGAAATGAGGCACTCCAGATCAGAGGGTGATGAGAATAACTGCACCAGTCTTGCACAAGGCATGCCTCCATGGCATCTAGGGGTTTGATTCCAATGTCTTGCCAATGCTATAACATCTCCCAATTGATCATACACACCAGACAACCCTGAATGTCTGTTAGACGCTGACAAACACCTCATATATACCTACAGGTCTTTTATTCCTCTTGCAATAAATTAGGCAATTGTTTTTGAACTGCCTACAGGAGCAACAGCAACAGGAAAGGCAATGTTAACTGCCAGCTGAGGATAAACAGCTTTTCTTCGTTAGTCACCTGGAAAGTGCTGTAATAAGGTCACATGCCAGATGCACTTTTGTCAAGTAAATAAACTTACCCTCCTACACTTTCCCATTTTCCAAACCTCATCATAATTTACAATTGTGAATGCAATGTCATGCATTGCCATAGTATGGTGACAGGTAGGGATGCTGTGGCTACAAGCAAGAGCATGAGGCAGAAAGTGGAAGAACACCGCCCCCAGAGCAGAGCAGAAACAGAGGATATTGTTCTTCTGTAAGGGAGAAAATGTGCTCCTGAAACACCTTGTTGGTGAAAAAGGCTGGGAGCTTTAAATTATCAGAACTCACTGGGACCCATGTGTTCTATCTTGGGCAAGATTTTTATGTATGTTCCCAAATGCAAAGCTAAGCTATACACCCAAACAGTTTGGTGTTCAAAACACAGATTCCACCAGTTCCTGACAAGTGTTCCCTCTCAGCTCTCGCAGCTCAGTCTCTTTCACTGCACTAACCACTTGCTTGCTGTGGTTTGCGTTTCCACTTCAGTTTTGTCAGTTATTTAACTCCCGAAGACTTCCTCTACCTTAAGTTTCTTCAGATCATTCACTTTTTCAGGGAACATTGCCATAGTCTGGGCTTTTTTTGTTTTTTTCTCAGAAATTCAGTTCAACATTTTTGTGATGGCACTTTTCCTGTATTTCTCAAGCCACCTTCCTCACCAACACTTTCATACTACCACCATAATCAGTATTTTATCTCTCCCTTTGAAAAAGGACTGGCCTGAATTCCATCTCTCCTGCATTAAAGTAGAAACTCTACCTTCTTCTTTATCTGTAGTCAGGCTCTTTCTTATCAGACAGATGTAGAATTCTAATTTGGCTTCCCCATTAAGGCAGAAATTTCCAGACAACTTGTTAGATCACGTCTGCAGTTTTGAAGGTGCTAGTTGGATGTTTCTTCCCTCATGGAAGCCACTACCCTGTGTGTCTCTGAATCCTGAGGGTCCAGCAAAGTTTCCTTTAGGACCTCCATGACACAGGCAGATTACAGACATGTTGGGTCCCTCAGATTTTCAGGCAGGTCTGGAAATATGGATTAATTTGCCTTCATCAACATGACAACTCCTTTGAAACAGCGAGCACACTGTGCAGGGAAGCAGGGACTCAAATGACATTGACAGCATGCAACAGAGGACACACAATTTTTCTGTCATGTAATACATCTCCTAAAATGCATGGGATCTATGTTCTGCCCAGTGTACAAATACTGTGAGATTTTATACAGTATGTAGGTGCCTTGTTTTTATCCAATATTGACCATGGAGCAGAAAGAAGTGTGGTCAGTCTTGAGTTCTTTTTCTCCAGCTAGTTGTCTGAGGATCCCCGGACTCAGGAAAAGCAAATCTTCACAAACAAGCCTGATGAATTAGTTTTGATTGCTGCCAATTAAGGAGATGTAAGTCAAATAGCCCCACTGCTTCCAAGCAGCTACATAACACAATCTAAACCAATCTCAGAGCATATTTGATCTCAAAAAGGGCTCAATTCCCAGATCTATGCAAGCCTTGCCTTTTTGCAAAGAACAGCTCATCTCTGCTAGCCCTCTTTATCATGTCCACAGACAGTTCAAGTAGTGCACTGATTTTCATGAACCTCCTCCAAGGACTTCTGCATGCCTTAAGTGCCTAGCAGAATATACTGGATTTCCATTTCTTCCACAAATGGTCCTTCTTCATAGTCACCAACCTTCCTTTCCTAGGGAAAGTGCTATTTAGACAGAAAAAGTTCTTGAGGGGCTTCAAATATTCTCTGTCATCTATCACAGCAGGTAAAGGAGCAGCTCATATTCTTAAAGAGCTATCAAGAATTTCTTCCCTAAAACAACGGTCAGCTACCTAGTCAGCTTACACGTGCACCTGCTAGGAAAGCTGTCATACTGCAGCATTTGGCACGTTAACCTGTCTCGACTTACTGCTCTCCCCTGCAGGAAAACAGTGAAGCAGCACACAGCAATCTGATTGTCTAAACCAGGGGTTACCAGATAGAATTCTCTCATGAGCCAGCATTACAGGGTTACAACTCCAGCCCCCCTAGGCATGAACATCTCAGACAGTTTGCTACCACTTTGTGCTACATACAGACACATTCCCATCCATCTCCACCACTCCTACAGTTCCTTTACTGCCCTCAGGTGGGTCCAGGAGATCTCAAAGCATGAAATAAATGTGTGGGAAAGAAAATGAAAAGCTTTTAATAAAATAATTTTCAATGGGATTGTCCCTATTATAAACCAAGGTAGCCAAGCAGGGAGGATACTACTAGAAAGTCTGGGAAACATGGCTGACTGGAAATGCTATTTCAGTAGATGTCATCAAAAGGCTAGTAGATAACCTCAGAAAGCTGAAAATAACTGCCCTGCTAGCCAGCCACTCGGGGTGCACCGGAGAGAAGCAGTGCAAGGCCTTGGGGAGCTCCAGGCCATGCAGTGCTGGGGCTCACACTGGGGAAGTTGGCCTAATTAGGGAACAAAAGTTCAGCTGCATTTTTGAGATTCCTCCTGGAGAATCTGGCCAACTTCCAGCTAAGCGGTCCCCAGGAACAGGCTGGGAGTCCAGCATTTCTACAAGCAACCAGAAGACAACTGGAAAAAAAAATAAGCAATCTCTGTAAAATGAAAGCAGGTAAAAAACCCAGTGCTTCCTTGGATGCTGGTTCCCTTTGGTGAAGGGTGTTCATTAGCACAATGCAATAACCCAAACAGGTGACAGAAACTCCGGGACACGGACGGACAAATTCAGCTCAGCCCAAGACAAACGTGCAGATGGGGGGGCATTCACAATGTGCAACAGCGCCAGCAAATTCCCCCTCAGAGAACCCTCCCAGGTTCTCAGAGATGCCAGTCACTTAAAGAGCTATCTAATGCCAGTCCATCCTACTCCCAGTTGCATGCCTAAGAAGGCAAAACCCTGGCAACATGCTGTATATAAAATGCAGCTAGTACCCAGTGAGGGCTCTTCTACAAGCTGAAGATTACAGGAGAGAACAGGATGCTAGAGAAAAACAACACAGTCACACTGAAAGGTCTTTGGGATAGGAACTTTTTGTCCCAGTCACACACCAACATTTTCCAGGTCTAACTGCAGTGCAAGCTGTAGACATGAAAAGGGCTATAACGGACTATATTACAATTATACACAACTTCTTAGGCCATGAACTCTCTGAACTACAGTGGCTGGACAATGCCTAAACTACTGTGATTATTTTTACACAAATAAGGTCCCCCAGTAAGTACCCAGCTGACTGCAGCCAGGGCTGGGCTCCTCAATCGTATGTTGCTAAGTTTCAGGGGATGTAGGGAAGAGCACTTGGGAGGTGGCTGCCACACAGATCCAGACCAGGCAATGGAATGAGAGTTTGGAGCTGTGTGCCAACCACTGTGCAAGGGTAAGAACTGGGTCAGGAAAATACCGCTCTGATTAAAGGCCCTGATCATTTAAAGCCCCAGGCCATGTCTACACCACAGGTGCAGACACACCTGCAAGCAGGATCCACGTGAGTCAGCTCAAGTCTGGAAACAGTCTAGCTTTAGGTACTTCTGGTAACAAAGCTGGTACCTCCCCAAGTAGAGTGCAGGTTGCTTCTCATCATTATCTCTCCATCATTTGCACTGTATTTTAGGATGCAAATACACTCACGCAAACAACCCCACCGAACTGGGCTATTTTGCAAAGTTAAGTCCCAGTTGGCTTCACATTTCAGGTATTAAACTTTTCTGATAGCTCTTCATCCAACAAACATTCACTGAAAACAAGTGTCCCTGACATGTCATCTTAACCTAAAAAGCAATAGCCCATTTTTCCACCCAAATTGTTTCAAAAGCACTAGAAACTAGAACTACAGAAGGACTTGGTTGCCTCCTCTGGAGAAGTCAGATCCTCAAATCTTCTTTCCATTTGTTTCTTTAAAGAATGTCATCACTCCAACTTTGAGTGATATAGAGCCACAGAGGTCAGCATCCACCTCGTTAAGAGTCAGAAACCAGGTGCACTCCCTGCCTTAGTCCATGAAGGACTTTGAGACTTCCTATGGCATGTCTACCAAAGCACAACGAGAGAGTAAGGTCCCAGCTGGACTCATTAGGAATGGAACAGATGTCTTCCCACTCAAATGTTGCCTCCTTCAGTTGGAAAGTCTTTCTCTATGGCCTTTTGCAAAGCAGAGCAGCTTCAGGAGAAAGGATTGAGAGCCTTCTCAGACCCAGAACAGCTCATAGCTTTGTCATTACATACAATATTCTCTAGGGAGATGGGAAACATTACTTGATACATCTTTCAGGAGGAGGAAAATGAGTAGAAAATCAGTATTTCCCAGCTTGGAAACGAGATGGTTTAAATCTTTATACATAAAAATGCGTGGCTTCAACATCGAAATGAACACCTCCATCCCTGGAGGTCCCCGAAGGGAAGGAAAAGCCCTGCTCCACTGCTGAAGGTTACAAAACACAGGATGGGGGATCAGGATCACTCACTGACAGTGCAGGAACATGTGTTCCCAGAGGTCTCAGAAAGGTGTAAAAACTTCACAGAAGGACAGGGTTTCAGACACACTGCAGTCTCCAGCCACTCTTTACCACCTTAATAGATCCACAGGCCCACCCTGAGATTGTCTACATACTACACAGGCACCTAATACAGGCTATAGATTTTGCTATGAGGATAAGCCATCTAAATTTCCCCTGTGGATCTGAGTTTAGGGAATCCCCACATTCTCCTGCATAAAAACTCTAGCCCTCCTTTCATACAGGAACTAAAGCAAAGTAGAGGAGGGACTTCTCCATGGCCCCAGAGCAGATCTGTGGCAAAGCCAGGAAAAGAACCCACTAAATCTTGACTCACAGCCATGTTCATACTCCTCCTGCCTATTCTGCCTCTGCAAATTAACTGAGATATTAGGATACACCCTTTATTATACCATTGATCAGCCCTGCAGCCTTTGGCTAAATGTCCCAGGCAGCCTTGGAAGGTGCAGCCAAATGAGTGACTCAACTGGCAAAAATTCAGATCCAAGATGAGTGATTTGCCAGGGGATACAAAACAAGTCTCAGAGCAGGCAGATGGCTGGAGGGCAGGACTTCAGCAGGTATGTTCATATCCACAACCCAAATGGGGC
This sequence comes from Aegotheles bennettii, assembly GCA_013398125.1. Classification (NCBI taxonomy): domain Eukaryota; kingdom Metazoa; phylum Chordata; class Aves; order Caprimulgiformes; family Aegothelidae; genus Aegotheles; species Aegotheles bennettii. Next base: position 382,252 of record VZRW01014204.1, read on the forward strand.
TGTTTGCTAGTATTCAGGCAGCCACACAGTATCTTCAGCATGGCAAGAGGAAAGGGACCAAATCCAGAAAGAGTTCAGATTATAACACTCAGCACAGCCCAAAGTGAGTTCAGAGAAGGGTTACATGAACCATCAGGGGGACGAAGGGGCCAACTTCGGACAAATGATTCAAGAAGCCAAGTATTTGAGCTTGGCCAGGCAATGACTAAGGGAGGGATATACTGCAGCAAGTTTTGGATCACACTTTATAATATAAAGTTCCACTAATAATTGGTTTTGAAGAGACTTACAATACAATTAACAAAAGTTTGTAAGCATATAGTATTGCAAGTTACAAGCAGCTTACTGATCAGACTTCTGAACACTCAATTAACCATTTTGTTACCCTTCACAGGCATTTACAAATGGAAAAATACTATAAAGTGCAACTGTGATGCTTAAGAGCATAAGCCTGGATAAAGGATGCAGGAATTAGCCAAACAAGAGGGGTTACAAAGCAGGGATCACTTCATACTAAGGAAAATCTCCTTGCCAGGCACTGTTGCATACCATCCCTGAAGCAACAACAGTTGTTCATGTGCAAGAGTCACATCAGTTTAGTTATTTTACTGAAATTTAGCAGCCAAGAGTGAGAAGGTGCCTCTGGCATACAACCAGCCACCACTCAGTACAGCAGACCTTAGGAATCAATGATTTAGTGCACTGTATGAAGGTGGAATTAGTAAAATGACTGTAAGGACTGGTTCTGGGAATGGAGGGATTAGATCAATTATCAGCAAAAATTTCTATTGGGTCTAGAAGGACTAATCTATTTGTGTGTCTGGAGACTACCTTAAGAGGAGACTCTTGTACTGGAGAACAAGACAAAGCTTGCCTGAGATGCAGTGCCTTTCCTGCACCTTCTGTGCCTATTGCTGACTGGTTTTTTATTGTCTTTGTAACAGCTGCTCTTATTAGCTGCCGCATCTTGTTCTGAGGTCACAGATGTGTATGTGGCCCTTATAAAGACACTTTGTTTCCATTTAAAAGTCAGGGTGGCAACTAGCTAAGAGTACAAAACCTGACTGAGCCTAGATTTGCTGTCCGCTATGGTTAGCTTGTTCCCATAACATGAAAATTTGTCCCTAGGGATTATGGAGTCTTGGTGCCCCAGAGGAGAAGGCCAGCCAGTAGTAACAAGGATGTGTGCCTTACTATTTTCTATGAGTCTTTCCTTTTTATTGCAGCAGCACTGGAATGCTGTATCTGCGGTCAATAGGATGGAATAGTGCTTCTTACCAGGCTGCTGTTATACAGAGAAAAGGAATACACATATCCTTTCAAATCCTGCAGCAAAGCTAAAATACATCTCAGCATTCATTTGGCATTACAAGCCAGGGTGGTGCTGTTCAGAACAACCTGAGAACTAGTCATCTGTTTCTGCTAAAGTATTTGCGCTAATTGTCTTGCACTCTTCCTGACCATGGAATTGGTGTTGCCCAGTTTTTCCTGGCTAGAGTTGCTCTCCGTACATGTTAGACAGTTAAAGCACCCTCTCCCATACTGTTAATTTCTCCTGCTGAAGCACCAGCCCAGTAGTGGTAGCATAGTAGATCCATTTGTGAAATTTAAAGCCCAGAAAAGAAACCCCTATCACCCACCTCATTAATTCTGGTCTCAGAAGGTTATGCTCATCACAAAAAGTCAAGGCTATTCAGATTAGCTCAGTTTTCTCTTTATATGGTAGGAAAATCCACTGGGTTTATTCATCAGCGATGGATGGTTCAGAACTATGGCCAGAGCACTCTTCCATTTATCAGGCAAAGAGACCTCCTGCTGATGAGTATAGTTTTGGAATTTAGATGATTTTGGACAAACTCCGATACAAAGTGAAAGCGACCCTCTCCACTACCCTGTGGAGATATTCTCAACATAGCCTGGAATATCCTCATCCTGTTGGCTGACACATTGCCTGTTAAAGCAATCTCCACTCGAAGGATCTACAAGTGCTACCAGAGGGACACAGACAACGTCACCTTGAGACTGTAAAGGCAGAAACTCAGGGAAGTCTTGAACCAAGTCCCAAGGGAATTCCATCACTGTAGGATGAAGAGAAAACAGACTGTGGAAGCAGGATAACATTAAAACATCTTTGCATACTGATTTCATACGGAACTGCACATAGTTCACTCTTGCTGAAAGGAGACATAGAAAAAGAAAAATTTGCTGATATATTTTTTAAAAAGGCTTTTCCACTCAGCTTTCCAAATCAATCTCCTCCAGAGCTCCAAACCTGGCCAAACAGCTCTTCTGGTGGATGTCATCAAGCCAGCATTCAGGCGGTTGGACATAGAAATGTTAGAGCCAGGAAAAAGGTTTGACTTTTATTCTATAAATGCATCCAGAAGTCCTGGTAGGATGGGACAGCAAAGATCTTCAACAGATCTCATTATATGATCTGCCCCTCCCATTATACAAATAACATAACCAGCTTGAGTTTGTCCCATTTTGTCAGAAACTTGATAGCATTGAGATGAGTAAAAAGCAACACATCAAGGATTGGAAAGGCCTCCCAACGGAAAAAAGGACACATTACCCCTCTGAAAATGAATGTTTGAAATGTGGAATTCTGGCACACAGCAAGCAGATTTGTCTCTAGGAATTCCCATTTACAGCATATTCCCCTGGGTGCCCAAGAAGCGCCTGCCGATTTGCCAAGGAGCTCCAAAGGCCAGGAATACGCAGAGCCATTGCTACAGGAGGATGCTGACTGCACCAATTACAGCAAATAATCATGTTCCTTCTTGCCTCATGAAAGAACACATAGCTGTGCCGTTGGTTGTTAGTACTTGTACTTCTGAAAAGGCAGGAATGCGCTGCATGTCAGATGGCAGATTGTGAGATTTCTGACCCTTAGTGAGCCCCTTGAGGAGTCAGAGGTCTAAATTTGAAGGTAACGCAGATACTTCCACACAGGAATGGGAATTCTCAAATAGAGATTTGGGCAGAGGAACTATAGATACACCACTGCAGCTAAGGATCTTATTGTGGGAGATACATACACACAACAGGCACTGAAAAGATACTGAGATACCACACTATTTTCATAGAGCTCGGGGGAAGTATATTAGGCTACAGGGCACAAGAGATTGCAGTTGTGCCCTAGGAAAGGTTTTATTTGTGAGAGTAGACACACAGTTGAGGAGATGTACCTTTGTTTGCAGTTTCTTTCAGAAGACAGAGTTCAGGTCAAGGAGAGATCAGCAGTAGCCTGATAAGATCAATGCTCCAAGTCAGACAATTTGCCTACTGACTTCAAAACAATGATCTTTTTAATTATGTTAAACGAGCTGTTCACCCCTCGAAGTGAATTTCCTTGTAATGAGCCCAAATGTTGAAACACGGATAGATAGGTACTTTTTGCTTCCTTCAAGCAAGCTGCTCTGACTGGAAAACACTTCCTAATGGTTCTCAGTGTCATGAGAAGACCAGAACAATAGCACAAAAAAATTGATAGCACCAGAAATTTGAGCTGGGTGGAAACTGGGTGGATTGACATGGAATTTAAAAAAAAAAAAAGTCAAGGCGAATCTTAAAACAGTTTTAAAACCCTGGGGAACAGAATCACCACCCTGAATGTGAAACTGCACATGAAGGTGTGAATTAGGCAAAGGTTTAAAACAAACCCCTTTGACTTCAAAATCAGTAGTAAGAATAAAACCTTCTATGCTGAAATAAATTACATGGGGCCTCCTCCACTACTGCCAGTTCCAGAAAAAAAGTACTCTTTTTTTCTTTTGCGTTTCTTTTGGGAAGGTTCCTTGAAAAGGTTTCAAGATGACCAGATGGCTGAATGAGACATCCATTGTAACAGCTGACCCCACCACTCAGAGGCAAGCCAAAGCCAAGCTTCCAGAGAAGTAAAAGTTGATTGCCAATCTAGGGTGAAGGGAAAAACAATATTAGTTCTATTAAATGCTCACTTTGGTATCAAATATGATCATATGTGAGAGGCCTTCAATTCTGGAGCAAAGGAAAAGGCTGAGGCTTATTTGTAGTGGATTTTGTCTCTTCTCCAGTAGCTCCAAGGTCTTCAGTTAACAGCAACATTTAGCAACAAAAAATTGTCTGAAGGGAGTCTATTGACACAAACGCTTCTTCCTGGTGGTTAAGATCCAGTAATAACACAATTGAATCTTGTAAGGCGTGGAAGGCCTCACCCTTCTGCTGCTGAAAAGCTCACTGCTTTCAAACACAAGGTTGTAACTATTTCTCAGTCCTCTCCAGGGGTGTCCAAGGACTGGAGCCTTTATGATCTCTTCCCAGCCATTGTAATGGCTATAGGCAAGACACACCAAGTACAACTGCAGTAAGTTAGAGTCAGTCAGCTGCACTGCTACGTCACGCCCCAGTCTCTTCCTAACCAGGGAATCAGTCGATGAACTAGGCTGGCCAGTTCCAGTAAGAGAACAATCTGAGAGTGAGCCACCCTAATCTGGAGGCTAACCAACGATTACACCCACTTAAACCACCACCTGGTTTCTTTAAGACCTTCTTTACCTAGGAGGCCCACAGTTATTTCAATCTCTTCAATTACACCTTCTGCAAACTCCCTCGTGAAATCCCTCCTGAATTCCTACAGCGTACCTGTCTGGGGAGGGGAGAATGCATAGGTAGGAGATGATTCACCATTATGCCCATCAAGAGAAAAGCGCATTGTTTCTCCAGAAAAAAAAAGAAAAAAAAGCCTGATCTACGAGGTGGTATTGTAAGCTAAGCCATAAGAGTGTATTTTCAACAGCACTGCAGGGACTCCAAAGAAATATCCCCCACAAAATCAATTCAGAACATATGGCTGGGACACTACTCAATGTCATAGGAGTTTTGTCACAGCACAGAGGATCAAGGAGTAGCCACTCCTAAGACAAAAGGTACTGTACTGAGCACAGTAGCTTGAAGCACAGTTGGTGTCAGGGTGGCTAGCAGGGCAAAGTAAAGTTTTGCCAAGTTTTGCACTTTGAAAGAGCTAGGAATACGGTATGCTGAAGACCACTACTGGCACTGCAAAAAGCTAAGTATCATCTACTTTAAACAAATATCCCTATCAATAAGATGGAAGTCTGATGACCCTTTTGTCCATGTGAAGGTGTCAGGGAGCAAAATCTGTATGTCATTTCTTGACAAGTGTTCCTTCCAGCAGGAGATGAAGCCATGCTAACATCAGGGAGCAAATTTCCAAGCAGAATTTGAGCATTCTGTAGCACTAAGCAAGAAAGCAAATCGAAAGGGTTCAGATCTCATCTTTCTGGGTATGACAGGAAGTTGCCTCACTGTCCTGTGAAAAAGGGAGTCCAGACAGAACAGATCCTGAACAAAAACTTTTCTGCAAAGCCAAACTGAGTTTGCATGTTATTACCCACAAGACAAAGTCTCAGATGCTGCAAAGCTGGTTCCTAGCGTGACCTCTGTAGCCTGTGCATGGAGGAAAGGAAAAAGAATGTCACTATACAAACTTGATACTGACCATCTCGGATAGTGTACTCTGGCTCTAGCAAAAGCAAGGCATCTGCTTAGCGGTACTCTGCCTTGCTACCACAGTTGGTGGTGAAACTGGTCACGAAATTATGTGCCTGCTCTTATTTTAATTCCCATGGAAGATATGCATGTACAGGAGGGAGAGGCCCCAAGTCCTGTTCGATACTACTCTCCATACCTCTCACGTGAGAAACCAGAGCCCCAGATATGACCCTGTGTGAAAATTACACATCATGAAGGAAAGGGACAGGGCAGTCACACGAGTCCCAGCTCTAGGGACTGAGCACATCATGCAGGCAAGGATCTCAGAAGAAACAAGAGTACTCCATTGCAGACACCAGCAGGACTACAGACAGGTTCTCTGACAGGACACCCACCTCTCCAAGAGAAGCAGATGGGGAATTCTTCCTGCTGAGATTTTCATCTGGGAAGAAGTCCTGGCGGGCTCGGCGGCCCATCTTTAGTACCTGTAGTGCAGGGGAAGCGCCAAGAAGCAGAGGGCACAGGGTTACTGACAACCCCTGCTTCGAGCCGGGGGACAGACGCAAGCAGCAGCTCTGCGGCTGGGCTATGCCCTGCCCTGCGCCACGTCCCCCCGAGCACCCCCACAGCCCCGCCAGCTGCTGCTGTCAGCCCGCAACCGCCCCCAGCCCGCGGGCCCTCCCACCGCACGGTGTCCCGCAAAGCCCAGCGCCGCGGCGGTACCGGCGGGGAGCCCGGGCAGGCCTCCCGGGGGCCGACCGGCACCGCTTCCCCGCC
>VZRW01014204.1:395680-407418 GCA_013398125.1 Aegotheles bennettii
TATCCGGGAAGGGGGAGCCACGGGGCGGCGAGCGCCAGGAGCACCGACGGGGCGGCGCGGGGCTTGGCGGCGAGCGGCCCCGCCGCAGGTGGACGAGGTGGGCACGCAGGAGCGGGGTGCGTTGCCGAGTCCGGGGGCAGCATCGGTCCAGCCCCAGCCGGGAGCAGTGAGCCAAGCCCGTGTCTACAGCCCTGATACCTGGGGGAAGGCAGCAGGGGAGGAGGAGGCAGCAGCTTGGGTTCGGAGGTGAATGGTGTGGACTGGGCTGGAGAAGGTGCAGGGCTCCTGTTTGTTTGAGAGCGGGTAGCCCGGCTCCTCGCTGAAGCTCCAGCGCCTGCCGCAGAGTTTGAGGCAACAGCACCTGCGCTGGCTGTGGAGAAGGCGGGGAGGCACTGCCCGAAGAGGCGGCTGCCTGGAGGACAGCGTTGAGGATGTTACTGGGATAGCGTGAGGGGTCAGAGAGTGAGCAGAAGATAATGGTTGCTGAGCAGGTGCAAAGCAGACAGTGATGCGAAGGGGACCCCCAGGGGAACATAGGCACTGAGGAAATGTGGCAGATGTTGAGCAGGTGTGGAGCAGATGAACAGGCCCAGATGCAGACACTAAACAGATTCAGGTGCAGAAGCTGAGCAGATGCAGATGCAAAGACAGAGGCTCAGCAGACATGAACCCCAAGCAGACTGCAGATGCTGAGCACATGTAGGCATAGGCAATCTTTTTGATTGGTGCTCAGGATTCCTTAGGATTGGAAGATGGTGGTGGGCATGCAGTCATACCACCATCCGGGGGGTCCTTCTGTGTTGTAGTGCGGTCTTGGGGACTCAATTTGAATGCCAGCAGTTCTGGGGAGAAGCTGTGACTTGGTGCAGGCAGCCTCAGAATGCAGTTAGTCTGCCAGGTTTATGTTAATCTTGACATATGATGAGCTGGAATAAGAGCTACAATGTGGTAATGCAACAAATTTCCCTTAATCTCTAGCAGACTGCACTCCATATGGTGATATGATTAGCTCTTAGCTCAGGAGACACCGAGACTTGAGGAACAGAAAGTGCACAGGGTATAGCAGCTTACCCATATTTCAACATTTTTGACCTACTGATTTGTGAAATTCTAAAAATATATGGAGAAACCAACTGTCTGTGCAAAATAGTACAGCCACATTATAAACCGGTGTGTTTTGGGGAAGGAAACAGGGAAAGCACAACAGTGGGAAATGAAGTCAGAGGAGTAGACTTGGATAAAGTAGAGGGGAAAGAGGAATGAAGACACGTGGTGCATGAGAAGGAGCAGTGATGAGGGACTGTGGTTTGGGGAAAATTCCTATGGAAATGAATTAACCCGTCCCATGTCCCTGTAGGACACTGGGACAAGGTGCTGAATAGCAGGTTTAGAAGACCAAGTAGTGCTGACACGGAATTCTTGGGAGTGGGCAGTGTAGATGCCACCATCCAGTGAAAGAGGGAACTTTGGAATTGGGTCACACTGGGAGAGACTAGCTCCAGACAGGCCATACTGTCAAGAGACATGCTCCTTTTGAAACCTGGGGAGTATCATCACTTAGACCATGGCTGAATTTGGCTCCAGGTCTTCAGAAGTGGCTGATGTTCAACTTTCCCATGACTCTGTCACTGTGCCAGGTGGTGATCTCAGAGCATGCTCTGAGCCAAAGCCAGTCTCCTCTGGGGGGGAAGGGGAGGATTGCTCCATTGAGGGAACTGCAAGGATGATACAGATGAGTCTGAAATGTGTGCGCATGCACACTCACACGAACCGTTCTAGCTCCAAACTATTAGTCAAGCAGCTTGTTGGCTCCGAGAACTCACCCTTCTCAAAGACTTAAGGCCCAAAAGTGAGGAGAGCTGAGGAACAAAAAATAGCAGTGAGGAGAGCCTCGAGAGAGGTTCTCCTCCCCCTCTATTCTGCCCTAGTGAGGCCACATCTGGAGTATTGTGTCCAGTTCTGGGCCCCACAGTTCAAGAAGGACAGGGAACTGCTTGAGAGAGTCCAGCGCAGAGCCACTAAGATGATGAAGGGAGTGGAACATCTCCCTTATGAGGAAAGGCTGAGGAAGCTGGGTCTCTTTAGCTTGGAGAAAAGGAGACTGAGGGGTGACCTCATCCATGTTTACAAATATGTAAAGGGTGAGGGTCAGGATGATGGAGCAAAGCTTTTTACAGTGACATCCAATGATAGGACAAGGGGCAATGGTTGCAAACTGGAGCATAGGAGGTTCCATGTGAATATCAGGAGAAACTTTTTCACTGTGCGAGTGACGGAGCACTGGAACAGGCTGCCCAGAGAGGTTGTGGAGTCTCCTTCGCTGGAGACATTCAAACCCCGCCTGGATGCATTCCTGTGTGATGTACTGTAGGTGAACCTGCTCTGGCAGGGGGGTTGGACGAGATGATCCTTCGAGGTCCCTTCCAACCCTAGAATTCTGTCATTCTGTGATCCTTCAGGACCATGTTCCCCATCCCTACTCTGAGCTGTTTGGTGACTCACACAGTGGTCCTTCTGCTGTGCCTATCGGGCATGTTGAATTATAAGGGACTTTCTTTCAGAGAATAACTCACTCTTGACCAGCCATTCACTTCAGGGATCTCCTAAAACTCAGGGGGGTTCAGACCTCCTTAAGCACCAACTTCAAGCTCAGAGAGCATCTGCAGTGATCCTGTAAATGGCTTTGCTTTCCTGAGGAAAAACAGATGCCGTTTTCCAAGGCAGCTTGAGAGAAAAGGCAATTAAAGCCATGGGTCGCTGAGGCCAAGCATCTCTTTTCACCAAACTTGCTTCCTGCAGAGTTCCAGAAGGATCAGTTTTTTTCTCCAAAGTTACGCAGCTTTGCCATGAAACACTTTGAAGTACCAGTGGTATAGTCTGAGTGAGGTAACACCTGCTCACAGACAGCCTGCCCTTCCTTGACATCAGAATCTAACCGCACAGCCACCAGCTGCCTTGGGGCTTGCCAGCTGAAGCAGCTGAGTAGGATTGGCAGCACGTGGAGAACCTGCATCTCACAGAGAAGTGGTAGGAAGAGGGAAGGTCTCAAAAGAACCAGCTCCCTGTATCACATTGTCTTTGCTAAGAGGCTTCTGGGATTATTGCTTATGCAGTCACAGCTTTGGGGTGTCTGGGCTCCACAGGAATAGCAGGGTCCGATCATGAGGATACATCCTGTTGTGTCAGACGTAGCTTGGCACGGGTGCACAAGGTGGCACGGATTCCCTGTGTTCAGGCTTGGTTATGACCACTGAGTGTTGTAGACTGGAAGAGCTTTCAGGAACATTGCCTTCAGGCTTTGTTTCATGCTGGTAGGTGGACACGTCTGGATTCTGGTGGGATAGACACATCTGAACTGGGATGGCACCAAGTTCCCTGAAAAATCATCTTGCCTCCTTTGCCTGTTACCTCTTGCAAAAAGTACTTTGCCCCAAAGCAGTCATCTTTCTGGGAGTGAGACCTGTATCTTGGACACCCTGCTATGAGAAACAAGCTCTAACCTCACTGTTCAGAGTGAAACACAGAATGCAGCCCCATCTCCCCATCACAGAGGGCTTGTTCCCAGGGTACAAAGGGAATCTGGAACTTCTTAGGGAAGGGGAAATAACTTTCCACTAGGAAGATCTCCCTTGCTGGTGAAGTAAGTAGGCAGAAGGCAATGTGGGGACAGCAGGCAAAATACAGTAGATAGAGTAATCTTTTACCAGCATGACAGCCTGACTTAGCTGTAGGAGCAGATCTGCAATCTCTAAATAGATTGTCATAAAGCACTACTGGTGGAAACAGATACTGGGCTAGACTGACCACTGGTCTGATCCAGAAAAGCATTTCTGGTGATTACTGGGACACCCCTCATGGACAGGCAGACGGGTCTCAAATGGAAGGGCAGGCTGTTAACAGCACTATTAATAGGGCTAGGAGTGCAAATAAACTTAAGGGGGTATTAAAACACAGTATCTGCCTAGGTCTAGGATGCAGAACAGTTCAGTGTGTCAGACTTCATCTAGGAAGACGCCTTTGGGCATTTAATGAGATATCAGAGCCTCGGTTTTCTGCTGTGCTTTTCTGTGGCATAAGACCTAGAACTGGTCACAGTGGTGGAATTCCCACAGTGGGTGTCCTCGTGTGGCTCTGTGTCCTTTTTGCACTGCAGGGTTGTTGGGCTGAGCATACCAGCTCATGGCTGCAGTGTGGTCCGGTCTCCTGGGGTTACCAAACGTCCATCTCTTCAATAACAGCCAGAGACTTTCCTGTATGGCAAAGCTGTTCATTCAGTAGTGCAAATGACAAAAACCCCTCCAATTAAAGCCCAATGTGAGGATCTGGTCATTAGCTCATTGAGTAAAACTTCAGCACCCTAAGAACATATCCTTGTAAACTAGCAGGCTCCAGCTCGCTGAATCTGAATGTAGCACAAGAGAAAGACCTTCATCTTCATGAAGATGACTCTGGAAGTGCAGTGTTGCTTAAAGCAGAATTTGGCATGGGATATGAACCTCTGAGCTCAGGTTGCTGTTTCACACTAGCCCAGCTTCAGAAGCTGTTTCCCTGGGGAGATAGTGGTGGTGGTGTGAAGAGAGGGGCCAACTCCAGGAATCTAACTTGAAGGTTGCTTCCACTAGGGCTCCTAGCCTATTTGTCACATGCTGGAACTGTGGCTGGGAACAGGTAATAAATTCTCTTCCTGTTTCTTTTTCTGTTTAAAACTGACCTAAATGTCAGCTGATACGAGAGCTCCATGTTGCATTGGACAACAGTCAGAGGTCATATGAGAGGCTCTGTAGGGCTGCAAACAAACCTGCATCTGGGTGTAGAGCAGGAGCTGCTGTGTCTTGTCTGCAGAAAGCCTGATGATGCTAGAGTCTTGAAGGCTAACAGAAGTCAACAGGAGAGAAAAAACAGCAATGACAAAGACTTGTCCATGGGACAAAAGTGGTCCCAATGAAGACCGGCTTGTTTTTTCTTGAGAACTGTTTTGGAACTCATAGCTTTTACCTACAGTCTTTTGGAGCATTTGTGAAATTAATTTTTTGCTCAGCAGGCCCACACTGAGGCAGAGAATTGCTGTGTTACTTCCTGCTTGTGTGTCTGATCTCCACAGGCCTCTCAGCACTATTATTCTGTCCTTGAAGATCTCTGTATCTAATACTATTGATGAATTCCTTCATGAGTGAGAACTGATCTTAAACCCCAGTTCTTTCAGTACACACTGAATAGTCACTGCCCTAAAAAGTCTTCCACACCTCATGCTTTGTGCTGGCTTTCATTCTAGGAGACAATGTCAAGGTTTGTGAAACTAAGACTCTGTGACAATGGGATCACCTCCTCTGTGGCTTCATGTCTCCAGCATAAGCAGAGTCACACCATTATCACTATTGGGAAGTGGCCCCACTAGGTCCAAATGAGGTTGTCCCGTTGCGTTGGCTGGGGTTGTCATTTTGGATGCAGCAGGTTCATAAGCATTAGCAACATTTGATGAGCAGAGTTAGAAGAGATAATATTAAAAATACTGTGGTTGATCTCTACTAATTTTCTGGCTTGTAGCATTGAAATAATGGTGGCAATAGTGGGAAGATTTTGCAAAATGTTGCAATGTAGACCAAGTTTGAGTGAATTCATCCTGGGGGTTATCTTTAGCTAGACAGCCATGCTTCACAGGTGGCAAGGTGTCTGAATGACAGGCCTCGGCTGGAAAGCTCTTTTTCAAATAATATTTGAGATCCTGCCCCTCTGACCTGTAGTTCTCAGTCTTTCCATCTTTCTTTCTCCTAGATGAGTTGGGCATTTGTCCAAAAGGTGTCACCTCCAACGTGTTCCGCTTTAACGTGTCCTCAGCAGAGAAGAACAGCACCAACTTGTTCCGGGCCGAGTTTCGGGTGCTGCGTGTGCCCAACCCAAGCTCCAAACGCAGCGAGCAGCGCATTGAGCTCTTCCAGGTGAGTATTCTTCTCACCTTCCCCTGCGCCTGAGCCCAGACTAGCTTAGCTCCATAATGGTTGCCTCAATTGATGCAGGGCAGGAGAGAGAAGAAATCCCATGCTGTACCCTGGGCTTCTTCCAGCATATGCAGTGACCTTTCTTTCCTTTTACAGTGTGTGCTGTCCTTTCTTCACTGACATTGTCAGGTTGCACTGGGCATCCTGGCATGATGCCCACTGCAACTCTTTGCTGCACTGAGAAAGGGGTTGAAAGGAGAGCCCCTCACCAGTGGAGCAGCCCTGACCTTTCTGTCACATCTGCATGCCTAGGTCCTTGGGCAGTTTTGTTCCTTTAACTGTTGCAGTACAGTTGGTACTAATCCAATGGGTGGAGCTCTCTGTCTTGTCGCTGATTTACTGGAAAAATAATGCTTGCTTTCAACATTCCTTTTCCTAATGTTCCCAGGGACACAATTCATGGCATGGTTAGTTTAGGTACTTGTCTGGGCTTTGGTCTGAATCCATGGACTCGCCTGGCAGAATAAGGTCTGGTTCAGGTTTGAAAGTGCTCTTAGGCTGGGCTGGACCACCCAGATGAAGGTACAGTTTAGCATCCAGATGGCACATTCCCACAGGCTCGTGTCTGTCCACTTTGAAGTAAGAGTGCAGCTAAAATTGCCCTGTGGATGGTAGCTCTTGAGGACTTCTGGAATTCAGCCTCAAATGTCAGAGCAATTCTCTGCTAGATGACACAACTGACAAGGAAGCAGTCCCAGAGCTTCTCCATAGGTTCAGTCCTCTGTGGAGTAAACCTGGGGTCCTGCAGGAAGGATACAGCTTGCATAGGCTGTGGCTGTTTGTCTGGAAGCGGGAAGAAATGTCAGAGCAGGGGGAGAGGTCTCCAAACCTGATCAGCCCTGGTGTGTTTTGGTAGAAGTTGAAGAGTATAGAACACATGAAAATGCCTTGCTGGGCAAGGGACCTGTGGCAAGATGCTCTATTGCCCACTGCTGGTTCTACTTTGAAATGCTGAGCCACATCCCACAGGTGTATACAGAAAAAACCCCACCCATTAGATCAATTGCTGTGTGCTTCTGCCTCTTGATATGTGCCCCAAAACAAGGATGAATTGAGAGAGGTGGGCTGCTTAGGACACAGAACTAAATGTTGGAGTTCAGGTTGATTGTGAAGCATGTCCTTCTCACCTGTGCCAGGGTATTCTGGTGCCATGCTTGCTGGGACCAACCTTCTGCATTAGCTTTCAGCAAACTGGAAGAAAAAAGACTCAAGGCTATCCTTTCCTTATGCGTGGCACTGTCTGATTCTCTCTACCACTCCTTCTGATGCAGATCCTTCGGCCGGATGAGCACATAGCAAAGCAGCGCTACCTCAGTGGCAGGAATGTGCAGACACGGGGCTCCCCTGAGTGGCTGTCCTTCGATGTCACCGAGACTGTGCGTGAGTGGCTTCTGCACAGAGGTAGGGGTCTCAGCTGGACTGGGTGTCAAGGCATCCATAGAAATGTGGGTCAATGTTGACAGGAGTATCTCTTTGCTCCCCTTTTTGCAGGAGCTTGGCTGACACAGAGGACAGCTTCTTTCAGTCTGAGAACAAGCCTTCCCCCAGAGAACTGCCTTAGTGCATGACATTTGCTAGATTCTGAGCCCTGTCCTGGAGACACTGTGTAGGCTCTTTGGGCTGAGTCAGAATAAGGATTCATCCTCTGGAGGAGGAAATTGTTTTCACTGAGAGATGCTGGAACTTCTTTTGGTTCTTTGATTCTAAGTCCAGAGGGGACCCCTCTGCTGGTCTGAACTATAATCTGTAATACACAGAAAATGAGAATTGCTCTGGTTTAGTTTTCATGTGGACTAGAGCAAATCTAGTAGGGAAAAAAACAGCAAGGATCCTGATTTCTTTAGCTGTTTACAACTTGGCAGGTATAAAGGTGAGGAAATACCAGAGGCTGTTACACCTAGACTGATGGAAGCTTTAGCACTGCAGAAAAATATCTCTGCCACCACTGGGCAGCCCAACAGATACTTATGGGGCAGCTCCCAGCAAGAACACTGACCCCATTCACAGCTGGAGCACAGGCACCATGACTCACAGTTGGATTGGCCTCACAGATAGAAGCTAGGTGCCACTGAAAACTGGAATGCAGGTACTGGCAAGCAGCCACTCCCTGGAAGGGTAAGCTGTGAGCTTGTAGGCTCCTCCTTTTTTCAAGCAATCTAAGTTGTGTCCTGATGGCTGGAGTTCAGGGCTGGAACTGCAGCGAGCTCTGGGCAGGCAGACTAGCTGACAAGACATCACAGAGCATACAGTACTTAGGAAAAAAGGTGCTAGGCACCTTGTCAATACCCCGGGGAGCCAGATGTTTTAATTCATGACACAACATAAAAAAGGAGCTTTCATAAGAGTCTTATGTTCCCTTAATCAGGCCCACACAGTGTGACTGGTCCAGGAAGTTATTATGAAAATAGACTTGCCTTTGGAAAGTCTGTGTGACTTCGACTGCTAGCAGTTCAACAAAACAGGAGGTTGCAGCTGCTGAGAAAAATGCTTTCAGTGAAATTACTTGTCCATATCCAACTCGCTTATTTTCAGATCTCTCCTTCAGACACTAACCAGAAGCCAGATAGTAGACAGGTACGGAGGATGGCAAAACTGATTTAACACAGACACCACAAGCCAGCTCTTCAAAATACTTGGTTTTCCGGGGTTGCTTCTTGAAGCTCACAAATGCTTTTGGGTGCTAAAAAATGTAACCCTTCTCACCTGCCCAGGAAGCTCCCTTTAGCAAGAGCAAGGCTTTTGGCACAGGTGAAGCCACAAGATTCTGCTTCCCATTATCTTTTCCAATGCAGCTTCTGTTCCCCAACTCACGTAGCATCCCTGACTTTGAGACCGACCCACAGTCTAGGAGTTAACACAGTACGTGTCCTCAGTGAAACTTCCCTGCGCCAGGAGCTGTCCCAGCTGAGGAAGACTGTTTCTCACAGAGTCATCTTCTTTGCAGAGTCCAACCTTGGCCTGGAAATTAGCATACACTGTCCTTGCCATACTTTTCAGCCCAACGGGGACATCTTGGAGAATTTGCACGAGGTCTTGGAGATCAAGTTCAAAGGTGATAAAGAGCTGGGTTGGGGGATGCTGTTGGGGAAGGGAAATTCTGGAGAATCTAAAGAAAAAAATGAAGTCTTGCTTTGCATATTGAGCATTTTACATTGCGTAACATTTTTCTTGAAGCATACACACCTGGGTCTGCGTGCTGGTTGTATGGGTATATCCACTTTGTACATAGATCAGAAATGGAAGAAAGTAAGTGCAGGCTGGGTGGGTTTGTATGAATTTCTTCAGAAAGGAATGATTTCATATTTCAATGTCTGTGAAGTTCAGCTTGATGCCTTCTCAGATTTCCATGGAGGCTCAGCTTTTCAGTTACGGTGACTGAAACACAAGGAAGTCAGGCATCCTGTGTGAGGTGGCCCAGAGAGTCAGTGGCTTGGCTGGCCTAAGAACTAGGAACCTCCTGGCTTGCAGCCCTGGGCTGCAGCTGCTGGCCCCACAGGCTCCATTTCTGAGGCTGCTCTGCAGAGTGCCAATGATCTGACATCTTCTTTAAACCATTCATCTTCCTGCCTGTCCTGGGATCGAAGCCAGGAATGAGTGGGATGGATTAATGGCCCCACCGGCAGTTTGCAAATGGTAAAACCGGTGGCTGGTAAGCCTCTATTGTAGGCCTGCAGTAGAGGGAAGAAGTCCCAGAGTAAGTGGACGTGGTGCCCAAATGTCTTTCACCCTGGTTTGAGGGCAGGCATGAGCATGTTAAATACACTGAAAAGCCTTGTTGCATCCTCCACTTCCACACTGATACCCTCTTTGTGGATCCTGTTTTCTCTGAAGGCATTGACAGTGAGGATGACTATGGCCGTGGAGACTTGGGGCGCCTGAAGAAACAGAAAGACTTGCATAATCCCCACCTCATCTTGATGATGTTACCCCCACATCGGCTGGAGAGCCCAGCGTTGGGAGGCCAGAGAAAGAAACGGGCCCTGGATACCAACTACTGTTTCCGGTGAGAATCCTGCCTGGAGTGACCGGGTCCCATGCCTGAGGTGGGCTAGCCTGGCGGAACTCGTGCCACCAGGAAAGACAGCCCTTCAAGGCAGTTGTGGGTCACTGCAGTGCCACAGGGACCACATGAGAAGCACAGCTTCTCATGGTGTCCCAAAAAGGGGATGCTGGCCAGCTCAGCAGAGTCACTGTGTGCTTCTGGCTGAGCCATTGGCTAGAGGGAGGCTTGCAAGCTGCTTTCTGCAGCACAGCCTGGGCAGGGACCGTGGCAGCTCCCCACTAGCTCCAGGTGCTGGAGAGCAGCTGGGTGCCACTGTGGGTGAGCAGGGTGCTGCCTCCCTGGGCCAGTGGCCAAGCTGCCTGCTGGCAGGCACAACCAGTGCCAGGCTGCTGAGCTGCCCGCCACTGCTTGCCTGTGCCGCTGCTCTGCACTTGGCACAGGCAAACGCCACGTCCCACTGGGCACTGCTGGTACTCGTCCTTCTGCCCAGGAAGCTGCAATCACATATAAGGCCCCGCTTTATATTCACAGCGTTTCAATATTGTGTTTCAGGAACCTGGAGGAGAACTGCTGCGTGCGTCCTCTGTACATTGACTTCCGACAGGACCTTGGCTGGAAATGGGTCCACGAGCCTAAGGGCTACTTTGCTAACTTTTGTTCGGGCCCTTGTCCGTACCTCCGCAGCGCAGACACCACTCACAGCACGGTACATCCAGTATATTACCCTGTCAAGGCTTGTGGCTATGACTCCCCCTTCCTCCCTAAGTGTTGTCATATCTTGTCTCTTCAAAACAGCAGAAGCAGTTCAGATCAATATTTGTAAAAAACTGTCAAAGGAAACGGCAGAAAAGAGTCTAGGTTGTTCAGCAGGGAAAATGTGCTTCCTTTGGAGTTCATGCTTCCAGTCAAATGTAAAGGATGAGGAGGATGCTGTTTCTTGGATAAGATGTGAAACACAAGGACTGATGGTTTTAGCGTACTTACTTGGTAATGGTCAGAGTATTAACTGAATTGTTCACATCAAACATCAGTTCTGGTAATTATCTTCTGCTTAAATTTCTCCTGCAGTTTGCACTGGGCATAGGATTTTTCTATGCTCTGTGCCAGGTTGTCATGCAAAACTTGTGCCATGACATGCAGCTGCCATCTGCTACCACAGGGGCAGCTGTATCTGAAAGTGAAGGGAAATCCCTGTCCATGTCCAGAAGTGAACACAGCCATGCAGTAAGCTCTCCTTTCTGCACAGGCATCCTTCCAGCTGTATAAATCCCACCTGCAGTGAGATTCATGAGTAAAAACTGGCAGAAATCAGATGTCTCTGATAACTTACACATAACCTCTGTTTAACATGAGTACACTAGGTAGTCTTTGGGAAGAATACCACCTAAGCCTGGCTACGGTCTAGAGTGGAAGAAAGTAAAAGCGATATATAATATCAGGAGTAGAAAATACCAGGAGTAGTCAACATGGGTTCACCAAGGGGAAATCATGCTTGACCAATCTGATAGCCTTCTGTGATGGCCTAAGTAGCTGAGTAGATGAGAAGAGAGCTGTCAATGTTCTTTACTGTGACTTCAGCAAGGCTTTTGACACTGTTTCCCTCAGTATCCTCATAGGGAAGTTTAGGAAGTGTGAGTTAAATGAGGGGACAGTGAGGTGGATTGAGAACTGGATAGATGGCAGAGCTCAGAGGATTGTGATCAGCGGTGTGGAGTCCAATTGGGGGCCTGTAGCTAGTG
>VZRW01014218.1:0-15258 GCA_013398125.1 Aegotheles bennettii
GTCCCCTCAAACTATAACACTAACATAAGCCTCTCCTGATTCAGTTTCATGCTGTTACCCAGAGTCCTGTCATTGGTCACAGAAGTGAAGAGATCGGCACCTGCCCCTTCTCTTCCCCTCGTAAGGAATCCATAGACTGCCATGAGGTCTCCCCTCAGCCTTCTCTTCTCCAGGCTGAACAATCCAAGTGACCTCAGCCACTCCACATAGGTCATCCCTTCTAGGCCCTTCATATACTCGTGGCCCTCCTCTGGACTTTCTCCAGAAGTTTGATGTCCTTAATCCCCACATTCAGATCATCAATAAAGATATTAAACAGGGCTGGCCCTAAAACTGAGCCTGAGGAACACCACTAGTGACCAGCCGCCAACTAGATTTAGCCTCATTCACAACTCTCTGGGCTTGTCCTTCCAGACAGTTTTTCACCCAGCGAAGAGTTTATCTGTCCAAGCCAAGAGCAGCCATTTTTTAGAAGAATGCTATGAGGCACAGTATTAAACACCTTACTAAAGTCTAGGTAGAGAACATCTACAGGTTTTCCTTCATCTACTAAGCAGGTCACTGTATCATAAAAGGATATAAGGTTGGTGAAACAGGACCTTCCTTTCATAAACCCATACTGGTTGGGCCTGATCCCCTGGTTGCCCTGTAGGTGCTGTGTGATGGCATTGAGGACTATCTGCTCCACCGCCTTCCCTGGAACTGAGGTCATGCTGACAGGCCTGTAGTTCCCCAGATCATCCTTCCAACCTTTGTAGATAAGCATTACATTTGTCCATTTCCAGTGAGCTGGAACTTCCCCAGTTAACCAGGGCTATTGGTAAATAATTGAAAGTGTCATGGAAAGTTCTTTTGTCAGCTCTCTCATTACTCTGGGGTGAATCCCACTGGGGCCCATAGACTTGTGGATGGCTAATTGCTAAAGCAGGTCACTAATAATTCCTCCCAAATTGTGAAACTTCATTCTGCTCCCTGTCCCTAACTTTCAGCTCTGGGAGCTGGGTATCCTGAGGACAACTGGCCTTGGTATTAAAGATTGAGGCAAAGAAAGTATTTAGTACCTCTGCCTCTTCCTCATCTTCTGACACTGTTACCCTCTGCATTTAATAAATGATGGTCTCTCTTTAACTCTTCTCTTACTGCCGATGTATTTATAGAAACATTTTTTGTTATCTTTGACTGCAGTGGCCAAATCAAAATCAAGCCTAGCTTTGGCCTTTCTAAGTTTCTCCCTATATAACCTCACTATATTTTTGTAGTTCTTCCAAGTGGCCGAACCTTCCTTCCAGAGGTGATACACTCTCTTTTCTACCCTAAGATTCAGCCTACGTTCTCTGTGTAACCAGGCTGCTCTTTTTTCCCTGATGACTTGTCTTTCTATACATGGGGACTACCTGTTCCTGAATATTTAAAAATTCCTTCTTGAAACAACCATCATCCATCCTTCCTGGACCTCTTTGCCCTACAGGACTGACTCCCAAGGGACTCTATCAAACTCCTAAACCAGGCAAAGTCTGCCCACTGGAAATCCAGGCTGGTAGTTCTGCTAGCGTTGCTCCTAATTTCACCCTGTATTGAAAACTATCTCATTTCATGGTCACTATGCCCAAGCAGTCCACCAATCACCACATCCTCCACTGTCTCAGTTCAGATGGCCAGGGCAAGCCAGTAACTCAGACAGACAGAGTTTACTTTTCACTACCTCCTCGGGGAAAATGGGTGGGGGATAAGGAATAGAGGCTTAACAGTTGGAAGTTAAAACTGTAACAGATTTAATGAAATGGGGAGGGGGAGTAACAGGTGGTCAAGGAGAAAATATATACAAATATATATAACCCGACTCTGATGACAGCTGATACAAGTTCCCCAAAGTCCTCCACTGCAAAGACAATGTAGACAAAAGGAGTCCAAAGCTTTACCCAGCACCCGATGCAGTCGGATCCTGAAGAGCATGTAGTGAGCTAGTAACAAAGGTAGGTCCCTTCCTCCCTCCGGGCCATCTCCACCTGGCTATGAGAAGAGAGCAGAAAGAAAAGAGGGGCCAGAACTTCCTGTTCTCCTGGCTTTATAGAGTTTGGCAGGAAGTGGGAGGGAATACCGATACCCCAGACCCCTTTTCACAAGGGTTCTAAACTCCACCCTCCCCTCTTTGGGTCCTTGCAGCAAAGCAGTAAGATTTGCCTGTCCCCTCAGACCATAACATCTGCTAATCTTTTTCTATTCACAAATAACAGGTCTAACGGGGCACCTCCTTTGGCAGGCTCACTTATCAGTTGTGTTAGGAAGTTATCTTCCACTTAGTCCTGGAACCTCATAGACTAATTCCTCTCTGCTATGTTATATTTCCAGCAGATATCTGGCAGATTGAAGTCACTCACAAGTACAAGAGCTGGTGATAGTGAAACTTCAGCCAGCCACTTGAAGAATGCCTCATCAACTTGTTCATCTTGGTTGGGCAGTCTATAACAGACTCCCACCATGACATCTGCACTTCTGGAGTTCCCCTTTATCTTATCCACAGGCACTCAACCTTATCATCATCGGCATCATCATCAATTTCAATACAATCAAAGCACTGTTTTAACTTCTCAGTAGAGGCCACCAACAGGACAAGAGGCAATGAGCACGTGAAATTATATCTAAAAATAAAAAGAACTCTTTTTTACTTTGAGGGTGGTCAAAGAAGTTGCCCAGAGTGGTTGTGAAGTCTGCATCTGTGAAGCTATTTGAAACCCAACAGGACACAGCCCTGGACAACCTACCCTAGCTAGTCCTGCTTGAGAATGATGGGTTGGATTAGATGATCTCAGGAGGTCCCTTCCAACCTCAACCTTTCTGTGATCTTGTGATCTGAACTCCTACACAGTTGTTATGCTCTTTACATTGCCCTATAGTCTACCACTACAAGACTTTTCCTTAGTAGTAAGGCAGTAGTGCTTTACCTTTTGCAAGTGTTCTGCAAGTGAGAATTCAAATATAAACACCTGATGAAACACTTCAGAGCACCTAAGGATTTCAAAAATAAAGCTTCATCACAAGTAAAAGACAAGGGGAAATCCTTTTTGAAAAGAGCAAAAGCTATAAAATTGAAAAAAATATGATTTAAAAATTAAAATAAGGTAGGCAAAACTCGTGTCAAAAAACCACAACCAACTAACAAAAAAACCCACCCACCCCCCCGCCACCAATCAAAAAACAAACAAACAAACCCCCACAAGATTATCTTAGTTGGGAACAGATATCTTTTTCTGTTTTTATTCGTATTTTCAAACAACCATGCTGTATGCTTGAGATTCAGATGTGACATACCCTCTATTCAGCAAACTACAGCATTATCCCTAAAGAAACAATTCATTTATCTTATGCAAAGGAATTTCTAATAGCTATGTGGGATTCTTTAAAAATGTAATTTCAATTCTCTAATGCTTCTTTAACCAAAGACAGTGGTCAAAGGGGATTTTAATGACACCTGGTTTGAATGGGAATGTTTCAATCTGAGCAACGCATGCCTGTTATTTTGATTACAACAGTACATTCAGTTTGCAGACACATTAATTTTGTGTCTAAAGCAAAAAACGAAAAATCTGTGCCACTACAATAAACTTGCAGCTACTGCATTATTGTCTTTTGGTTATAGAATTCTAACATTTGCCCTATTTTGCCGATTTTTACCACAGATCTGTACTTACTATATAATGAATGCTAAATTGTAGAGACAGTCTGGCAAAACTAACATCTAACCTGTAGGATGTGTGACTACTACGAGACCTGAGGTGCATTTCTGCATGATCTGACTGCATCCTGGCTCCAAAAATTGGATGAGAAACAAGCACAAATCAGCTTTGCTCCTCATCAGTAAATACAGAGCTCACAGTTGCCACAAATGGCATATTGCCATCTTACCCACAAAGCTAAAACCAATGATCCTTTTATCCCCATTTCCAAAGGGAAATAAAACCTTCCTGTAGAGGCATAGTGGTATCAATACAGAACAACAATGATAATACAACACCACTGGCAGCACAGACTTTGTATGATGGTCACTTACAAGCAGTAATAGTGGACATCCATTTTCATTTCCTGCAGAAGCATATGTTTTGGATTCACATCTTTGCAGAGAGGGGGACATCATCCTCTCTGCTGAATGACAAGGGATGAGGACTCCAGGGCTCACCATATAATGTACCTGTCCCAGTCACACTATATCTGAGGCAGCCTAATTCCCTTTCCTTTTATCTCCAAAATTTGTTTACTACTCTGAGCATAAAACAAGTTATTTAACAAAAAAAATCAGTCATTAAAGCTCGATTTTCAACTGCTTAAAAAGGTGTACTTTGCTTTGGAAAAATAAGATTTCTGGATTAGTTTCAGAACTACATACCTCAAACCTTATTTTGCATCTTATCTGACCAAAATGAAGAAACACAAACCAAAAGTACTTTCTGTGCTGTCTAATTCCAAAGACTTCATGAATGAGCTATTGTTAGAAGGCATTTTTTTCTTATATAACTCACATTTAGTGAGCTTTCAATATACCTAATGTGGTGCAGTTAATTTGAAATGAGTTAGCTCAAAATGCAATCATAAAATATATTAGTTTGCTTGTGAGGAAAACTCTGTTGGATCAAAGTCCAAGACACACTAGAACACCTTCAAAGTTAGATATAGATACTATGGATTCTTAATATCTCTCTTTGTGACAAATCTTTTTATTTCACTATAAAATCTGGTGACTAACAGGAATAAAAGGAAGCCATCAACCCCAGAGAAATAACACTTCTGGCTTATGAAGGCTTTCTAACCAAACATCATGCAGCACTAGAGATGGATCAAAGCATATTAATAAAATCTATTGGCATTGTGTCTGTGTTTTAGCATCCTTACTATGCTAGGAAGATAAACAGCTTATCTATTGCAGAGATTCCTGCTTTTCTTTTTCTAGGATAGTTATGAAATAATCACAGTTATGCATTACATTGAAAGCGATAAAAAACATGAACATATGCTATGTATTACACCACATACATTCTTGAAATCCTGTTGATTTGAAATCTCCACTGATTCACATTTTTTCTCAAGACAAAAATAGCTCATGTATGTTTATGGAGGGCTCTGACCGTTATCAGGCAACCTGTTTATTTTTAATTTTAACTGTTACCATTAACACCTAGAGAACAACATAGTGAGCACACTGAGGCAGGCACAGAGATTCTTGGGGGAGATACATGCATGTGAAGCAATAACCATCATTCTTTATAGAGAGTACTGCATGTCTTTTACAGCATTGTTCAGACCTAGTAGCGGAAGACAGCAGCTTTAACTTCTCCTTGCCTTTGTTCCTTCCCTTAGAGTTGCAGTCTTTCTCCTGTTTTTGTCAGTTTCTCCTTTTCCAAGGATATACTTGAACACTCCAAGGACAGCTATGTATATGCTACAGGTGTGTAAAGCCCCTTGGCATACCTAAGCAATGGTTGCTAAAGTGGTGTAGCAGAGGACAGGCTCTTCAGATTATATCTCAAAGGTTTTTGGGTATAATGTTGCAGCTGAGTTTTCAGTAAAAATGTGATTAACAGCAATTAATTAAGTAGTTAAGTTTCCTCTCACATACTAAAAAGGGGGGAATCATCAGGGATCCAAGAAGGCAATTCACAAGTGCTTTAGGAAACTTGAAGGACGTTGGAGAAAGAGCGCCTAAAATGTGGTTTTTTCCTCCTCTCTCTATGGTACAGGCTTGCCTGAAATGCTTTGTTGTCAGGATCCAAAGATCAACCCTGCTTCTCTCCTTAGGAACCTGTGGCAACAATTTCCAGAGATCAACAGGCCTGCTTTCCTGATTTATCTTACACCCCTCTGGTCCTTGCCCAAGCCCTTACTGAGCCTTCTCAACTCAGTAACTCAGGGGAAATGGGAAAGGAGATAACTATGGATTAATTTAATAAATTGGGTTGTGGGGTGTCCAGCAGGCATTGGGGAGGGTCAGAATGATACACCTGGGAGCATGGAAAGGTAAGTGAGACTGATAATTTCTAACAACTGTGAGACTTCAGATGCTCTGGAAACCTCAGCCTAAACTGCCTCTTCAAATCAGACAGAAGACAGTGAGAAGAAAGAGGGGGACCAGTTCCAGACTTCCAGATAATTTCTGCTGTTTATACAGCTAAAAGATCTGCAATCTCGTATCACATCCCTCAACTAAATAAAGTAATTAAACAATAAATAAGTAGATTGTATTACTAACTAATGTAATAATTCTTATTAATAATTAGAGTCCTTCCTAAAATAGAATGCATATAACATTTACATGGGTTAGTTTCCTGGTACCCCAGAGGTATAGTATAGTAAAAAAGTCATAAACCATAGTACTTGATCAAAATTGTAAAAATGTAGAGCTTTCAGATCTCACATATTAGTATTTTACTATACTCTTTTTTCTTTATTACTGATCTGTCTTATTTTATTATCATAAATTAAATAAAATTTTGAATGAACATATTTGCAATAGCTCTCCAGAGCAAACAAAATGAAATCTGCCAATTCATTTTGTAAATAGTCATTGGTTACATTTTGCACTTACTCCATATTCATACTCCTTTAAGAGGATTTGCAAATGGCAAACTACATACAGGTTGTTGAAAAAACTCTAGAATTACCATCTGAAAATGTTCCCATAGTCACACATTCTCACTGATATCTCTGCATATTCATAAGCTTTTGGGAATTTGCACTGAGCACTTAATGCATCTCATCCACTTATCCTCCCTCCCACCCTAACCTGCACAGAGACTGGATTGTGATTTATTTCTATTATTAGAAGTACTCTTGTGCCTGGAGAATATGCTTTATCTTCAGCAATCATATGTTGCCACACTAAGGACATTGTAAAAATATTTATGTGGTGAACACAAAACCTCCATAAACATTGTCCTCTCTTCTAAAGATGAAAATTTCACAGTTTTAGTAAACTGAATGTGCACATAATGGACACAGCTTGAATGTTTAAGTAAGGTAAATGAATGTGTTTGAGACACAAAAAAGCCCCATAATTATGATTAGCAATATTTTATTGAAAATCAATTGTTCGAAAGGAGAGCAATAGCCTGGGAAGTAGTAGAAAAACTGGGTGCTCAGGATCCTAGTATGCCCTGATGAAGAATGTGCCCCTGACATTTCCATAGATGTCAGTGTCCTAACTCTCACTACTGTCTGTGAGACACCCATTTCATATAGTGTCATTGTTATATCTGGACACTGAATATCATCATCTTACTGAAATTTGCTAGGTATACAAACAATTATATGCTTACAGAAGAGAGACAGAAACTGTATTATACATTTTTAATATTTTTTTAACTTTTCCTTTTGGGAGGAAGGGGAAATGTATCTGCCTTGCAAAAGTTTTATCACTGGATTACAATGAAATTTAGATGTCCATTCTTAATGCACCACTTTCCTTCTGTGATTTTTATTTTAAACACAACATATTTTTTGAACATTGAGAGTGGGAAAACAAAGTAGCTTGTATTACTAGAAATTTGGCAAATTACAAATTCATCAACTTTATGGGGTTTTTTCCTGCCAATGTACAATTAATCTTGATGTTTCTGTGGATGTTTGTGTCCATTTTAACCTGTTAATTTCTCAGTTTACATCCTTCACTATGGAATTCAGATCATAGAGTTTGCTTGTAAATGAGGCCTGGAACTGTCAAGCTCTTTGATGTATGTGAGATCTTATGTAAGTGTCCATTTGCAAGTGGACAGCTCAAATGCATGAGTTACTTTTCCTTGTAAATAATTGCTGGATGAGGACCCAAAGGAGGTTTTATACATCAGCACTTTATTTATTTATCTTGTTCTGCACCAACTTGGTGAATTACAGACTATGCTTGTGGACTCCTCGAGCAAGTGTTTATTAAAGGAAACATCAGCACAGCTGAACATGGATCTGCAACAGTGACAAATACATCAGCTGATGCAGCATCTTTAGTCTGTTAATTGATATATACTTATGCATCTAAAATGAAAGATTTAAAACTGACAGTCATGCTCATTTATCATAGACCACCAAAACTCAGCTGCGTAAGGACTTTTTAATAATATTTTTTTCAATATCTTATTGATTTTGCAATAATCATATAGATGATGGAACCAACATAGGAATATTGGAAGATGTATGTCTAGCAAGTCGTGCAAGGTATTTGCCAATAGGTAACATATCACCAGACAGTTTTTAGAAAACCTGCAATAGTATACAATTTCCTGCACATAAAGGTTTATCCTGTTTAGGAACAATAAACAACACTGCAATACAAATTAATCTGTGCTTCTATCAATTTATCTAATGTCCGCAGAATACTATACAAATAACAGGGGTTAAATATTGGCTTTTCAGATATTTTCCAGATGCTCAGCATAAAGAAAATGGAAGATCACAGAGGCTGAAATAGGTAATCTATTTGCACCTTCTAACTTCAGTCATATAACTACCTGAGCTAGGAGCCTAGACTATCTAATGATGTCTCCAGAGAGCAATGCAGAATACCGAGGCTCTGCTCTCTTTTCCAGCCTCAGGTACTCTGGAGTGCTCCAGGGGGCTCTGATTGCAGAAAGTGCCTCAGGTCCCCACTCAGACATCTCAGTCAGATGGGACTACTGTGCCAACACCATCGGTTGTGATGCAATAATTTGCTTCATATTCTTTAGGTGTGTCTTCTGTTACTATATGTTTTGTGTTGCTCTCTGGTGGAGGGGAGAAGTAGAACTGCAGCTCTGTTCACTTGGAATAATTTGTGGAGCATTACCCTGCAGCAGTCCACATCTCTGCATATGTGGTTCTACAGGCTCCTGTTTTGTCCCTCCACTTGGTTTAGTTCAGTGACATGCAGGTAGACACTGTTTTTTAAAATAACGAGTGCTTTTATTTTTATTTTCTCTTTCATTTTCTTGGAGATTTCTCTTTGTCCATTCTGTTCACCTTTTCACTTCTAATACTGCTAGTTAGCACCTATGCTGTGCTGTGCCATTCCTCTTTAAAACAGCTGTACATAGTAAATCCAAAATTACTTTATTTCATTTGACCATAGTAATAAAAAATATCTCCTTTTTCCCCAATGTGAATCTGACGCATTCATTTTTTTTATCAAACCCGCCCCCCCCCTCCCAGACACATTAGTATTAGATTTTGTAAATTAATTCAGAACATTCTTAATTATTGCTGGGAATAGATAAGAATTCAAATAAGAGTGAGATAATCAATGGTAGCTGCACAGAATGGTGAGCTGATAGTCACAAACTCTTCAGCTAGATTTCTTTAAACTCATTCTCTAAGATAAATGCATTTGATATAATCAAAGAAGGAGTACTAATAATGGCCTAACTTGGAAGTGGAGTTTGGTAACAGAAGGGAAAGCCAAGTGGGTCACAGCTGAAGAACCCCAGACAAAGTGAAATTGAGTTGGTCCTTGCTGATATGGCATTATCAGACATCCTCGGGGATGGATAAGACCTATTTTGTTGTAACTACAGGCTTGATAAGTTCTATATTAATATGAAAATGCATTTCTCTAGTAAGGGCATGTCCCACACTGTGCTAAATAATCTATATTCTCAGGCCTCCTTAAACCTGTTTTTTGTAGATGTATGTTGGCAACAGTTTCTGGAACAAGAACTCTGAAAAATCTATTTCAATCTCTCTTGTTCAAGTTCTTTTGAAAACATGAACAGAATTATTTCTCATTTTAACACAGATTACTATATTTTTTTATAACACTGAGAATATCTTTGTCTTCAAATTAGGTTCTGTGGGAAACTGACAGATCTAAGATAACCTTCAGGTGGTCACTGAAGCTGCTACTTTAACAATAATAAGTTATCTGTTGCACCTAGAGCAGCAATATTTGTTCTACTTTTTGTATTTTTTACTAATTATCTATAAAGAGTTCTGTGCCTAAGCAGGGTAACATAATACTTTGCAGTATACTAATTGAATTTTGCCACTCTTTTGAGTACGACAAAACTCAGACATAAAAGTATGGCAAAGGAGGTTGGGAAGAAGAATAGGAAGAGGTAGTGATATTTTAGAAAGTGAAAGTCAAAGAATGTCAAAGTGAATGTCAGCGGGGCTCATTGATAGAGCTTTAAACTAGCTTGTAAGGGGACAAAACAAGGCTTGCCAATGATGAGCAATGGGATGGTGTGACAAAACTTGAGGTAACAGTCACTAATGGGATCCCTTATTCTGCTTTCTGAAATGTTGGCCAGAATGTACCACACCTGAAATGCTTCTACACTAATGCACACAGTATGAGGAATAACCAAGATGAGCTCAAAGCCTTGACCCAGTCCCAGATATTCGACATCATTGGCATAAGTGAAACCTGGTGGGATGAGTCCTGTGACTGGAGCACCCTGTTGGATGGGTATAGACTCTTTAGGAGGGATAGACAGGGCAGAAGAGGTGGGGGATGACATTGTACGTAATAGAAGGGCTGGAGTGTATGCAGCTCACAGTTGGCAATGGCACAGTTGAGAGTCTCTGGGTAAGAATCAAGGGACAAACAAATAACAGATGTCATTGTGGGAATATACTATAGACATCCTGGCCAGAATGAGGATGTTGATGATTTATTCTTTGAGGAACTAAGGGACACCTCAAAGTCAACCACCCTTGTCCTTATGGGCAATTTCAACTTGCCAGAAATCAACTAGAAGCACTATATAGCTAGTACAACCAGGGCCTGAAGATTCCTAAAACACCTGGATGACAGTTTTATGGAACAGGTCCTAAGGTAGCTGACTCAGAAGGATGCCCTCCTTGATCTGCTGCTCATCAACAGAGAGGAACTTCTGAGTGGAGATTGGAAACTGCCTTGGTTACAGTGATTATGAGGCAATTGAGTTTAAAATCTCTGTTGACAGGAGGAAAACTACCAGAAAAGCTTCAACACTGGACATGAGGAGAGCAGACTTCAGGTTACTCAGGGAGCTTCTGAGTCAAGTCCCCTGAGAAAATGTTTTAACAGGTGCTGGGATTCATCAGTGCCAGTTGCTCTTTAAACATCCCCTCCTAAGGGCACATGAGAAGAAAATCCGAATATGTTGGAAGGCAAGCAGGTGAGGCAGAATGTTGGCTTGGCTGAACAGGGATCTACTCTTGCAGATTAGGCGAAAAAGGAAGGTATACGCCCAGTGTAAGATAGGCCAGGTGACATGGAAAGAATACAGAGATGCTGCCAACCACTGTAGGGAGAAAATTCGGGAGGCCAAAGCTCAATTGAAACTAAAGCTGGCCAGAGTTGTTGGGGGCAATAAAAAGTTTTTTCAAATACATTAATGGCAAAAGTGAGTGTAGAAATAACATTGGTCCGCTATAGGGTAAGGATGGTCACCTCACCAATAGGGGTAAAGACAAGGCAGATGTGTTTAATGCATTTTTTGTTTCTGTCTTCAATGCTGACGACAGACCAAGGGGGTCTCCGCACCAAGAACTAGAGGACCATGACTACAACAATGATCAACTCCCAGTTGACCCTGAACTTCTGCAGGATCTGCTGCTATAGCTAGATCCCTACAAGTCCATGGGGCCTGATGGGACTCATCCTAGAATCCTCAAAGAGTTAGCTGACATTACTGCTATGCATCTCTCAATGATTTTTGGGAGGTCTTGGGAATCTGGAGAGGTCCCAGCTGACTGGAAGCTGGCTAATGTTGTTCCAATTTTCAAGAAGGTCAGGAAGGAGGACTCTAGAAACTACAGGCCAGTCAGTTTCACTTCAGCACCCTGTAAAATTATGGAAAATATTATTCTGGGAGGCATTGAAAAACACCTGGAGGACAAAGCAGTCATCAGTCACAGCCAGCATGGCTTCATGAGGGGAAAGTCCTGTTTGTCAAACTTGATTTCCTTTTACAACCAGGTAACCCAAGCAGGTGATCAAGGAAATCCAGTGGACGTAATATTTTAGGACTTCAGCAAAGCTTTTCTTACAGTATCCTTCTGGACAAAATGTTCAGCATACAGCTGGACAACTATGTTATACGGTGGGTGAGCAACTGGCTCACAGGTCAGGTACAAAGAGTGATAGTGAGTGGGGTAACATCAGGATGGCAACTGGTCACTAGTGGGGTTTAGTCGGGCTCCAGCCTACCCAGTCTTATTCAACATCTTCATCAATGACTTGGACAAAGGATTTGAAGGAATTATAATCAAGTTTACAGATGATACTAAATTGAGAGGAGCTGTCGACTCCCTTGAGGACAGACAGGGCCTGCAGAGAGACCATGACAAATTAGAAAGATGAGCAATCTCCAACCACATGAAGTTTAACAAAGTCAAGTGCCGGATTCTGCACTTGGGACAGGGCAACCCTGGTGGTATGTACAGACTAGGGAACGAGTGGCTGGAGAGCAGCGTGGCGCAGAGGGACCTGGGGGTCCTAGTTGATGGCAAACAGAATATGAGCCAACAGTGTGCGCTGGCAGTCAATAGGGCAAACTGTGTCCTGGGGTCCATTAAGCATAGTGTTGCCATCTGGTAGAGAGAAGTGATTGTCCCACTCTACTCTGCACTGCTGTGGCCTCATCTCGAGTACTATTTTGAGCACCGCAATATAAAAAAGATATCAAACTACTAGAGTGCATCCAAAGGACATCCATGAGGATGGTGGAGGATCTGGAGGGGATTTCTTATGAGGAGCGGCTGAGGTCACTTGGATTGTTCAGCCTGGAGAAGAGGAGGCTGAGGGGAGACCTCATTGAAGTCTATGGCTTCCTTACGAGGGGAAGAGAAGGGGCAGGTGCCGATCTCTTCACTCTTGTGACCAATGACAGGACTTGAGGAAACAGCATGAAGCTGAATCAAGGGAGGCTTATGTTAGATATGAGGAAAAGGTTTTTTACCCAGAGGGTGGCTAAGCACTGGAACAGGCTCCCCAGGACAGTGGACACAGCACCAATCTTGCCTGAATTCAAGCAGCGTTTGGATGATGCTCTCAGGCACATGGTGTGATTCTTGGGGTGTCCTACACAGGGACAGGAGTTGGACTCAATTATCCTGATGAGTCCCTTCCAACTCAGCACATTCTATGATTCTATAATTCTACGATTCTATGATTCTATGGAAAGGTCTGAGATTTAAATGGGGTTCTGGATTGAGTCAGTGGAAAAGGTGGGTGATATCTGGACAAAACTTGTTCTCTCTCACTAACTAAAATTGTCTGACCCTGGAGTATAAGTTCATTCCTACCCTTAAATCACTGTTTTCCTCAGGTGCATAAAAAAAAAAAAAAGCTAGAAGTACTGGCCCACTCCGCTCAAATTCCCAGTATCCTCCAGGTGACCAACTTCTTGAATGAAGATGAGGAAAAGTGGAGCTAGTTGCTAATTTATGACATGTTCTGCTGTATGGAAGGGGAACTGGGTCCATACTTTTAAAAAAAGGTAGAAAATAAAACCAGAAAACCCTAGAAATATATTTTTTTCTGCTGTGTTCTACAAAGAAATATGATTTTCAGAGTAAGTGTCAATTCTTCCTTGAGGCTCTCTGCTCTGTGTCCTTCCTCATGGCATCAGCCAGATGAATCCTGTTGTTATTGTCCTATTGCCCAGGTGAGAGAAATAGATATCAGAGATCCATACAACATGCGCTCCTCAGTTACATTCTTCAGCAGAGATGTAGCCAATGTCTAACCCCAGCAACTTTGCCAATACTAGCCAGTCCTAGTGCTCTGGTAACACGTCTGAATTAGAGTGATTTTGTGCTACAGCTATACAAATGACAGAGTAGAAAAAGGAATACTTCTAGCAACACTGTAGGAAGTGGTAACTTAAAATGCAGTATTACAGACACAGGTTTTCAGGAAAGTAGAAAAGATTGAAGACAAATAATGCCATATTGTATATGAATGACATAGAAAGAAAGCAAATATTTCAAAGAAATGTGATAAACAGATCATACTATCACTTTTAAATGCAAGGGGGTTTTGTATTAATAGTACCCAGGTAATATGTTTTAATGATAAAATACAACTTATTAGATATGATAAAATACAAGTTATTAGAAACCTAAGTTTGAGATCCTGAATGACTTACTGAGGCACTGTTTTCTGTTTGTTTGGGTTTTTTTTAACAGAAGATGTTTTTTTTCCAGCACTAGCCTATATAGGCAGCTACAGGCACTATATTCAACTGAAAGGAACAAGTTACTGTTTACCTGTAAACTACTATCAGTTTATAATCTTGCTAATCTTAATAACATTTATGTTCTTACCCATATAGAAACACCAAATGTCTGAAATGCTTTCAAATGGAAGAAGTACATGAATCATAAATTTTTAATGAGCTAAATTATAGGTAATGAAACATCTTTCTATCCCTACTGAAATCCATTATTGTGCTTTCCATTCGCAGTATGTGCTCATCATAGACAATTGTAGTGGCCAAAAGCAGAATTTGTCAGAACAAACCCTGTATATTCAATCCACTCTGTTCTTTATAATTAAAAGGATTTCTTTATTTTGTCAACCTGTGGGCTTTTGACATCATCGCCAGTACATGGAATACGTATTTGAATTTCTGTGGGAAGCTGGGCAAAGGTAGAGAAATGGAAAGTGTTTTTATCACAGAGCAAGTTCAGATATATATCCTGATCAAGTTTCAGCTTATTAATAATGTTCATAATGAGAAGAATGTTATTATTTTTGTCTGCCGAAAAAAATCAATGTCTGTTGGAACAGATTTTTTTTGCAAAAGTAAATAAAATTTCACCTTATTTCCTTTCTTTCCTTCTTTCCTTTCTCAGCCTGACACTTTATATGTCTGTAGGAATAATTAAATATTGAGGATTAGTTTTGGTTTTAATTTTTTTGTGTCTGTGATCTACTACATCCTCAAACAATGCCTCTTAAATGTCTGTTGGATTGCAGGTGTGAATCCGGTCCTCTGATGGGGTTCAAATGTCTTAAGTTGTGACGATAGTAGCTGGAACTTTGTCTTCCTGTTTCATGATCCAAAAATATACATTGTAGTGGGACTTAATGAGAATGTGATTCACAGGAAGATGCCAAAGACTTATTAGAGAGTAACTGGACTGTTTAACTGGTGGTATAGTTACAGAAACACTTAGCGTGTTTTTGAAGTCAGTCATCTGATCATCCCCTGATGCTGTGCTTTGCTTGACTCCCTTAATAATTTCCTTTCAGATGAAACTCAACTAGAACATGTTCCCCAAGGATTCACTGAACGTTCACAGAATCACAGAATC
>VZRW01014225.1:0-13320 GCA_013398125.1 Aegotheles bennettii
GAGAGCAACTCCACCACCTCGCTGGTGGTGATGATTTAGTGTTCAGAAATAGGATCGGTGGAAATCCAAATACAACGGTCCGAGTCCCACAATAGACCTTATTTCTGTCCTCTGCATTTCCAAGCAGGTTTGCCCACTGAGTGACTCAAACACATTCCTAGTGCCATGGTTTCTTAGTTGAGATTCATATAGAAATAAGCTTCCATCCCATTGCAATAGCAAGAAGAAGGTGTGATGTCTGTCCACTGAGGTGCAGCTTTGCTGAGGAGGTGAACATGGAAGAGAAGGTGTGCTCAAACTGAAGGTACCCTTTTAGATACTGTTTCAAAATTCAGCCTGTAGGCTCTTTTCTTTACTTTCACTTTGATACCCTATGGTGGTATCAGGTCCACAAAATCCTGACAGCACTACATCTTGCATACAGCACTCCTTAATTATTTGGTCTAATCTTCAAGTCAGGAGACACAGCACTGTGGAAGAGTCCTTTACCTGTCTCAGAGACACATGGGGAGGCCAACCTGTAATGAGCCTTGAGATCCAAAGTAGAAAAACAAAAACAATGCTACTTGCAGAGTCCTTTCTTCATAAGCACTTACACATGTTATGATGTTGGACTGCTTCAGCCTTGCTCCCCGCTGGGGCTAATGACTGTTCTCCCTTTAAGGCAGATCAGTGAGAGTTTTACCTGATATTCCCGTTAGGAGTGGTAGGCAGGCTCTGGAGAAGAGCAGAGAAAGGGAAGCCCTTTGAATCTGTGGGACACCACATCACATATCTCTGCTGCGGCATGCAGTCTGCCCTGCTGGGCAGTAGCCATTTGCCTGTTGATCCCTGGGGAACAAGGACACTGCCCTTTCCAAGAAAAACAGTGACAATTGAAGCCCTGATGACAGGAAGCAGGGTTGTTTTATTTTTTTTTTTCATATGTGCTTTTTTTTTCCCCTTCTCAAGAGGGTAGGAGGAAGTGATTGAAAGTGAAGCCTAGGAACAGCTGGCTTCTAGTTTGGGTCACAGAATTATCCAAACTGTTTGCAAACTCAGGTCTGTAAAGCTAACAAATGGAAAGTCACTAAATCCTCCGTATACTTTAGGTTTCATTTGACGCCCACATGCTGAAACTACCTCCCCTGCATCTGCTAATACAGAGAGATCCTTGCTGGAGTGAAGTATCACCCCTGCACTGCTTGTCTGAACATGTTGATTTTCAGTGGTTGGAGAGTTTCCTTCATCTTTGGGCAATGTCAGCACAGTGACATGTGTGGCTCCTTCTCCCACTTGCGGCTCCTTCTCCCACTTGCTTGAGCAGGGGTGAAGTCACCTGCAAGTTCCCTCTGTATGCAACAAAGGTGTTATCTTTTTAAGAGACAGACTTAGCAAAGTGAGGTGTGTGGAAGAGAAAGCAGACAGTCTGGTTAGATGTTTCCATAACCTCCAGCACTACTGTTTGCAGTCAACATAATCTTCACCTTAGAGGAAAGGAAATCCAGAAGTAGGGTTCACACGAGGAAAAATCAGTGCATATGTGATTGTCTCACTCTTCCAGCTTCTCTTTTTCCCCTGTGCATGGTAGTGGACAATGCATATTAGAATTAAGTACATATAAGTATTATAATAAGTGTTGGAGGCTTCCACTATAATACCAGATAAGTTAGGCTGGCTAAGTGCCTTCAGATATCTTAACTGTTCCAATGTAACTTTCTCAACATAGCTATTTTGTCTGTATTACTTATACATCTGTAGCATGACAGTTCTCAAAGCCTATCAACACCCATTCTGTTATGCTCTAGGCTTCAGAAAGTGTACAGGGGAATGTTGCAGAAATGCATCCCTCAGATTCATTGACTTTAGGATGTACTACTGATCCTAATGTTGCAGCTTGTGAGGAACAAAACTCCGGTATCTGAACCTGCAGCATGGAAGACAAGACATAACAGATGGATTTCAACAGTCACATGGGCAGAGAAAAAGGGTAACACAAATAAAGTGAGCTTTAGGATGGCCTCGCCTGTGTGCACTGCTTGCTTAATCTTTGTGACATCTTTGGTAACATTTTTGTAAGAGGAAACATCAGCATGGAAAAGCTGTCCCTGGTACACTTTCCGCCACCCAGGAGCTTCTCAAGTCTGTTGTTCTTGGGTTTCATTTGTTAAGCTGTCAGACTCCATTCAGCAACAACTGCCATCTTAGAAAGGAATCCTCATGGTGAGGAGGAAAAGTGTCTTTCTGGACTATGTGGTTATCACTTCCAACCACAACCAGATCATCAAGAACACCAGTGTAATGGGAACTCCTCACTTCTTTTTGAAGTAGTTCTTTCTGGTGGAATTAATGTTAGGATGTGATCTCAGAAGAGTTACCAGATGTCTGATGTGAACATAAACTTAGCTAGAAGAAACTGATACTTCTCTATTTGATTTTTTTTTTCAATATCACCTCTAGGTCAGCCACAATTTGTTTATATATCCATTGCTTCTCATGTACTTGGCAGGTTTTGTGCTTTCTTGGATGTTTTAGGGTTTTTTTGGCTAGTTTTTGTTTTATTTTTGTGTGTGTCTGTCTCTCATTATACTCACTTAGTTCAACAGTACCATTTGTACTTATGTTCCACCAAAAGATCAAGACCTATACACAAAAACCTTTTTGTGAGATTGACAATCAGGTAGTAACCTAGGTTCACTGAGAGCTAGTGGTAGAAGATGACCCCACTGAGGCTGCCTGTTTTTTCTTTGCTTTCTTTAGGGGAAAGTGCGATACATCTGTTTGAGCAGCACATACTACCCGAAAGGGTGATCTCTTGCATGCAGAGACCTGCACAGAACCAACCTTGCAGATGGCACTGGAAGTTGAGGGGGGGATTGAGGGACATGGAACACTACTCCTTCCTCTCTTCATCTCACCTCCTAGCAAGACATCTGCATTCTTGCAAAAAGGAGGAGCAGCAAGCTTCAGTGTGATTCTGGTCTCCCTTTGCCTCACCCTGTCACCAGCCTTCTCACACACCAGCAACCCAGGGAGGACTGGTCTAGCCTGCTGTGAGGACAGGTAGAAGGTCTTATAAAACCATTTGGTTGGCTGCTAAGGTGCATGGTACTGAGGAGGCAAGAGACAGAGGCACCTGTGTCATTACACAGAGTTGTCTGAAACCTTCCCACAATCCCATTCATTTGCCTACTTCCGTCTCCCTTTCTTCAGACTCTCTTCAGTCACATCCATCCCTCCCAGCTTCAGTTCCTCTCTTTCTCTAAAGTCCTATTTCTTCCTTCCAGCACACCTCTCTCCTTCCAGCCTCTCAACATCCCACTGGCTTGTTTCAGCTCCCCTACACCCTAGTGACGCATTCCTAAGTACAGGTTAGAAGCAACTCCTCTTTGTCTAACTTCACCCTCTTCATTACTCAGCAAGATGGAGAACCATAGGAATTTTAAAAGTCACATACACTATCAGTGAGACTTTTGCATCTCACTCTTGGAGGCACTCACAAATTTGCCCACTACTCATAAATAGCATATAAGTGTTGCAGCTGCAAGTACTTGTGCATTTTCTTTCTTTTAACTGAGACTGTAACTAAAGAAATAAGGATTTTTTCTTAGTTATGTGATACTAAAATTTCGTGTAGTGCTATTTAGCACAACTTGCTTAGGAAAATAACCTTCCCTCATCCTGCAACAAAAACAATGCATCTTTTGATTAAAATAAAAAAAAAGGACACGATGCAAGCAAAACTAATTTAATCCTGAATTGAGATAAAAGTGAAATTCCTAGAATGTTTAACAAAATAAAGTATTGTTTTGACTTTTATTGTTTTGACCTGACATTATTTTTAAAAGTCTAAACAAGACAGTAAAAAAAGAGCTGTTGCACGCCTTTACTGAAATGAAATATTTGACTTTGTGTTCATTGAATATTTTGACTGACTACGTATTTTAAATGTTGGTGAAAATATTAAGCTGTGTTATCACTAAACACTGATTATCCTTGGAAGCTTCTACATTTTTCTTATCTCCAGAAATTATTTACAAAAGTTGCATCCAGAAATGTCTGCTGCTAGACACTGTCAGAATTTTCAGTATATTGAGAGGCAGTGTTGCAGTCAAGCAATTCAGTTCATCAAGGAGCCTAAGGAAAGACAATTTACAGGAAAGGTCTGTAAACTGTAGTCATGGACAAAAGGTTGAACAATATTTGCAAGATTGGTGTGATCGAAATATACAGGAAATCAACAAGAATTTTCTTGGCTTGCACTGACAGAAGACCTGAGTGGACACATACTCATGCTTTGTTTCACCCAACAATTCCACCCATTGTAGCTGAAAGGAGTCAAATACACAATTATTGGTGTACTACCCCTTCTCCTGCATTTTCACTCAGTGTCTGGTGGGGACAGGGCAGAGGACATGCCTGTGCCATTGAAAACTCTGTGGACAGTTTATTAAGTTTTGCACATAATATTATCCAAGTGAGGTCCCCTCCACCGGGAAGAGAAAGCTCATTTCAATGTCATCATTCAGCTGTGCAGTGCCATTGCATGCTTGGTGTGGGAGGCCTTATTCAGGTGCCCAGGTTGGACTTTTTGTGTTTCAAAGGGAAATAACTAATTGATCCTGTCTTGAAAAAGCCTCCAAACAGAGATGTCACTGTGACCAGCACAGGCTACTGACTTCCATGAGTATTCAATTAGTGATAAATCTGCACCTGTTATTTTAACTCAGTTCTTCAAGATGTATTTTTGCCATCTGTTGTATGAATAAATGCAGACCAGGGAAAAATGTGACTGCTGTGGCTATTTCCTCCTCCAAAAGGTTTTGATCAGATAACAACACTGGCATCTTTGTGACCTTTGTGAATTAGTGACTTACACCTAGGATGCGCAGTCATGACACAAAGAGCTTTGATAATGGGTCCCATGGTTTAGCATAGTGGTCAAAGACAAATTTCAAAATCAGTCTAGAGAGTATTTCTTCATTCTGTTTAATTGACATACAGTTTGTATGGAGAAGTCCAGTCTTCAATTAGAGTAGCTGATATATGAGAAAATACAGTCAAACTTTCAACACACATTTCCTTCTCCAGCTCATCAGTTTTTCCAACTGTATTGGTTGCTTCAATTAAGAGACATTACCTCTCCCTTGAAGCCTTGGCCCAATTCTATCCCTAAACTCTCACATTAACAACACAATCCTACCCATTTGTCCATCTGGTACTCAGAAGTATTTACTGGCATGATCTACAGCTTCTGGTTGTGATGTGAACTGGTTTTTTTATTATAATTATTTCATCAGCTTACATTTCAAAGTTGTGTTGAAGGAACTTTAAGATTATAAAGTCAAAAACTAGGGAGTACCTCTATGTAAGAATACAGACAGTAAACTGTCTGTACAGACAGAGTTCAGCTTCCTAGAATGTGGCCTTCATGGTAGCCAGAAATCACACATTTTACCTGTGATGTCTTCATCCAGTACAGCTCTTGACTATTAGGCTGCTTAGGTTGGATCAAGTATTCACCTTTAAACATCTACATCTCAGGAATTTGCTGATACTTTCCTTGCAAAGAATATCACAACTTCATCCTAGTGCAAGAGACCTAATGTCTGTTCATTAGTTTGATCCTGATTCCTGGTGGGAGGATATTAAACCTCACTTGTAAGAGACTTTGAGTATCAAAAATTGGCTTAGCCAATTTTTTTGATACTTTGATACTTGGAGTATCAAAAATTGTCTTAGTTTGGTGGATGTTGCTTAAATCACTAGGCAAGTTTTCCATCCTGTGAAGTAAACAGAAATGTCAGTTCTTAAATTCAAAGGTTAAGCAGTAATGCATTGAAGACTACTTAATGGAAGGTAGGCAATGTTGTATAGAAGGCAATTGAATTGACTGCATTCTCTACAGTGTGTCCAAAGCATACAAAATTGGATAAATGTTGCCTTTAATTTGTATTCAACTTCTTTCTTCAAAATATTAATCTAAGTTTTAGTGTGGATTTTAGTCAGCCACATTTCAAACAGTTGTGTGTTATTTTCCTCCAGGTTCAAAGGCTTCTGGTGCAACGGGGGTAGTGTTTTGTCCTGTGGTGCATAACGGGTGAATTTCACTGGTTATAAATTCATTAAAGTTTAAGGCATTAAAAATACTTCT
This sequence comes from Aegotheles bennettii, assembly GCA_013398125.1. Classification (NCBI taxonomy): domain Eukaryota; kingdom Metazoa; phylum Chordata; class Aves; order Caprimulgiformes; family Aegothelidae; genus Aegotheles; species Aegotheles bennettii. The sequence goes on from VZRW01014225.1 coordinate 6,134, forward strand.
ACCATTGGTTGGCTGCAGAAGCAGGAATACAAAATGAAATCTTGATCCTTCACTCTCATCAGAGGACTTTCAGCTATGCCTGTAAACAATCACACAAAATGGGCAGAGAGTGATATGAATTCATGTATGATACATAAGCTTGTCAGGTAATTTGGCAACGGCCAGTTTGGGTTTAATCAGAGACTTTTCAAAATAACACCAAAAGCAAGTTAAAAGAGAAAGAAGTACTGGCATTTTTCATACTTGTGGAGACGATTGGCCCAAATATTAGCAGTGAGCTTCAGAAAGCATTTGTTCCTGCTCTCCCTGTGCATGTAAGTCAGAGCAACCCTGAGCTGCTTTAAATGCCTGCAGCTGCCAGGAGTCTCCCTGAAACCACACAGCCACTGAGAACTGGTGAACCACAAATACTTTTAATTCTAACCCTAAAGGACTCCTCTTATTTTCTTCTCCTCCAGGGCACGGGTGGGTAGGTGGACAGACAGGGAAGCTGTGCTACTTGTGCCTTTAACCCACTGCAAATTCCCCTACCCACGGTGGGATCTGAGCTAGTAGACAGGTCAGGCTATGCTGGGATGGGAGTGGGGAGCCTGTCCTTACTATCTTCTCCCAGGCTGTCAAAACAAAACAGATAATGCCCCCCACTACTTCCTACTAGTCTTCAATTACAGGCTGAACACACGCAGGAAACTTGCCTTATCCCTGGGGCAGGCGCAGCTAACTGGGAGGCTATTCTCTTAACACGCGCATTTATTTTCCTTCAAAGTAGATCTAAACAATGATTTTCCACCCTGAACAAATATCAACTGGCTGACACAGAAGAGTAAAGAAAAAGAAAAATCCCTCTGTGGGATGAATTAAAAATAAAGGCTTAAAGTTTGTGTATAACTAGGCAACCATGAAGCTGAGGTGGTCACGTATCAGCCTAGTTTGATGCTTTCTGTTCAGCTTGCTTGATGTAGTGCTACCAAGCACTATAAAGGCTTCCTCAGCAAAGCTTGCTGATAGCAGCAGGATCCCATGCTGTTGAGAGGAAGTCTTCTGAGGGCAGCTGAAAACTTAGTGAGATCTTTGGTAAATCCTCTCAGCTGGCTCAGATTTCTGTGCAAAATTCCTCCTCCATGAGGTCAAGGGAAGACTTAGGTTTTGCAGATCATGACTCGAAAGCCTTCCTCACCTGGCACCTGGGCCCACTTTTCAATTTCCTCATCCAGCTGGTCCAGCCAGGAAAGTTCCCCTGAGCTAAATCAGTGGATTTGCACACATGCCCCAAAGCATATGGAGGCGATAGAAAAAAGCTGCTCTTAACACAGAGGAGATGCTCTTTGCTCTTCACAACACGGTATTAAAAGCTGTAAAAGTAGAGTAGTGTGGAAAGTAGCGTGATCCAGGTAACTCCTGTGCCTGGTGAGACACTGCTACAAGGTGCCAGCTGGCTCCAGCACTCACCCCGCAGTGTGCTGTACAGGAAGGGCGTGTGTTTGTTTGGGGTGAAAGGAGTTCCATCAGGAAATGCTGGCACTTCCAAGAAATGACTTGAGATATTTATTGCCTGTGGAGTGAATGACAGGCTTGGATGAACAGCATCCCATCTGACTGAGCCAAATTGAGTAGCCTGACTCTTCTTTGACAGCAGGGGTTAATCAACCCTACTGAAACCTGAAACACCTTCCTACTATTTGAATCATGTTTCTATGATGCTTGAACAGTGACCACATACTGCTGTCATGATCCACTAGGAAGATACCTAGTAGGACAATAAAACAGGAATATGATGGACATATAACACACTACAAAGGCAATGACCATTGGTGTAGCATTTTACAAGTCTCTTCACGTGTCATTCTGTAAAATCTGTAATATAGATGATTCAAAAGAACTGTGTTGGTGACATGCAGCCTCTGTCTGAGGCTTCAAATCAAATAAACTAAGAAGGAACTAAAAACACCTTTTCTCCATGGTTTCCCGTCCTCCAGTATAATAAAAATAGTGGCATATTTCCTGCTTAGTGGCAATTTTTCATGCATGGCAGGTGAGGCACACAGGACCTGGAGTGACCTAACTTAATTTTCTACACTTTTGGAAGCTGTCCATTATGGAAGAAGATTGGAATATTCCCTCTGGTAGTGATGGACCAGCTCAAAAAACTCCCATGCAATTTTTTTTTTACTTTCCTGCTTCTTTTCCCTTCCTTTTTACAGTGATTGTATACTTCTTGTTTGCCTAGCCTATGCTTTTCCCTTACAACACCCAGTCAGTACTGCATTCCTCTGACTTTCCAAAAACTTGTGGCTGTTGTGAAGGTGTTTAAATTATGCCAGGAGCAGGCATGCACACATTTAAGCACGATGAGGTATTTGTGGCCTGCCTAGAGAACCCTTTCTCCTGATGAGTAGCACTTTAGTGAGTAGTCCCACTGACTTAAATGGGATGACTCAGGCCAGCAATGTGCGTTGCAGTTAAGAGGTTGAACACAGGTGGAAAACCAAAAGGTGTACGGAAATACTTCTTTGGTGAGTGTGTGCACCCAGTTCCTGAACAGCATGAACAGCCAGTGCATGTGTTCACAGGTCCCCCTGTAGCAACACATCCTGCCCGCTTTGAGTCTGTGCTGGGAATGAGGAATAATGTCTCTTAGTACCTTGCAGTGCCTATTGGTCAATATCTAAGTTTTTAAATGGGTTTTTTGGAAGGGGAGGAGGGAGAAATTGCATCACAAAGCTGGATAGGAGAAACAGAGTCCCTAAGAAATCATGCTCCACAACATTGCTTTGCTGGGTGGCAGTGGTGATGTGTTACAGCTGGGGGCTTCTTTCTGCTGGGGGGAATTTAGCTGGAAAACTCAAAAGCCTGTTCACCACTGCAACCATGTTGTTGGAGGGCAGGCTTCTGTTCTTCAGCTGAGAACAGCTGTTGCTGCCAGCCAGGATGTTGCCCCCTTTCTACTAAAACTAGAAAGCTCTAAATTAAATGCTCCATCACCTGCATTGTCTGTGTCCTCACTATGTTTTGAGAAAAGAGACAAAGCAAAACAGGTGTCAGGTGATGCTTTGTTTTGGACATGGACAGCAAGCAGAGTTCACAAGCAAAGGTTTGCTGATAAGGTCTAAAGTAAGCACAAGCATCTCTTAGGGCCACAGGAGAGACTGAAATAAGTTTAATGCCTAAGCTGCTGGTGGGATTTTTGCTATTATTATCTGACAGATAAATTTGGCATTACGCTGTCCCTGTGGCACTGGGGGCATTACTGCAGACTGTTACTCTTGGCTGTTCTAATACAAAGCAGGATGGATGTTCAGAGTTAGCAAATCCCAGGAAAGGGCCATTCCTCTTTAAAAAGCGTGTTTCTGTGGGCAGAAAGTGCCCTAGAAAGGGAAATCTGTGCAGCCATACCAGCACTCCATTGTCAGTTCAAAGACAGCTCTTCAGTGTGCTGCTTAGGATCCCCCAGCACGGCCGCTGATAGAGCCGTGCCTGCACCCAGCTGCCCATCCAGCAGCACTCTTGAAAGGAAAAGGGGGCCTTGTCAGCTCTGCAAGAGGAAGAGGAAGCAGCCCCCTCCTCCTCCTCCCCTCCTATGGGGGTGTGAGAGGTCTGGCAAGTCTCCCTGCTGCTATGAGAGAGATTGTGGAACCTGTGCATCCTTTCGTCTCGGTGGGAGCACAAGCACGCCCTTGTGCGTGGGCAAAGCAGCTTCCCTGCCCATCACCTATCTCAAGCAGCCTGCTGATGTGCTACACCCGGATGGCCTTCCTGACCATGTAGCAATGCTGATATGAGTGTGGGGGGGAAGGTGAGGAACCAGCGTTCAGGGTGCATAGACAGACTTCCAGCGGGTGCAACTCAGCACACCACATTGGCTCCAGCAAAGCTTCACCAACTCACACCAGCTGAAAGCTTGTCCCCTGCTTTTGCCAGAGTTAATGTGCTTTCCTTTCTTAGGACAGGGACACAGCAGTCTAATGGTAATTATTGCTATGCAGGAAGTTGAAGTTAATCTCTGTTTTCGCATGACTGTAAATGCCAAGGCCTGCATACATATATTTCAGAAGCAAAGAGAAATTACACAGTGAACTGGTGGCATTTCGTTAGCATTTTCTTTATTTTTGGGCCCTGAGGGCTCAGTGGAAATGGAGAGTCTTCTGCACAAGGAACTTTACCCAGGGCTTCATAAGGGTTTTTTTTATTGGGTCTTGAAAACCTCCAAGGATGAAGAAGGTTCAGTCTCTCTGAGCATCCTGTTGCACTGCCTGGTGGTCATCATGGGCAAAAATTGTGACTTTATCTCCAGCCTGAACCTCTTAGTTTCAGCTTGTGCCCACTGTCGCTCTCCTTCCTACCAGGCACTGCCAGGGTGCTGTCAGGTGCCCTGAAGCCATCTCTGTTCCATGCTGAATCACCCCTTCCTCACAGGACAGTGCTCCAGTACCTCCAACCCAGTGGCTTCCTGGAGCCCCTCCAGTTTGTCATTGTCTCTCCTATCTGGGGCCTCAAACAGGACATATTATCGGATGAAGCCTGACAGGCTCTGAGCTGAGGCTATCACCCCTCTTCCCTGTATAAATCCATCTGCCTTGTAGAACTTACAAACTGAAAAGGAAAAAAAAAAAGACACAAAAAAAAAAGACAATCTGGATCATAATAAAATCAAGGACATGGAGAACATGGCTTACCTAAACTTAGCTTGCTTTTCTGAGACCAGAAGACCATGTAGCCCACTATCCTGCACCTGAGACTAGCCAACAGCTCTTTGTGGTGGAAGAATATAAGGACATAGGAGATACGTAGAGAGGGCTTTTTGGGAATGATTTCCCAACTTCCCAAAACTTCAGTCAGTGGTGAGTTTACATTTAATAGGTTCTGAATCACTTTTTGCCCATTAGTTTATCAGATTGGTTTTGAACTCCACGTAAACCTTTACCATCCACAATGTCCTGTGGTAAGGAGTTACACAGTGTAATTAGCTACAAGTTGTGTGAAAAAGTACTGTTTTTCATGTTTGCAAATAAGAAGGGCTGTGTTTGAGACTACTCCTTTTTTGGTTTACTAATGCTTCTTACTTCAATAATTTCCTAATCACATTCTCTGTTCTACTTATGTGGAACGCATGGAACTCTACCATATCCACCAGACTGTATGCTTTCAACCATCTGTCTTGCTCTTCTCTGTACGCTACCCAGAGCAGATGCAGTGACAAGGACTGCACAGGTTTTTAAAAAACGTGTTTACAAACCAAGTCTGGCAGAGAGATGTTCTCTCTCTTCTTCTTTTTTCCATTCCCAAAAGTTCCTAACATGGATTTTTGCTGTTTTGGTGGAGCACCTGCCCTCCTGTGTGCAGACCTACCTATCTGAAACTCAGGATCTCATCCTGAGTGGGGATATCCATTTAAACGTTGTGCCTGTGCTGGTAAAAGTCAGGGAGAGTATTTCCTCTGTAATCTTACAATCCCTTTACCTCCACTCCAGTGTCCTGTCTGATAAACTAAGCTGGCTTCCAGCAATACTCCATTGGGGTAGTTCATTTCTGCTCACATGTCCTTTCAGTCTTGCCTAATGCACTCCAGGCTTTGCCCTTCTTTGTCCATGACACAGTGACAGCACAAGAAGGACTATGTTTCAGTAAGATACTTTTTTGTTTCTTATGTTGGACTGAAAGTTTTATGGCATCTCTGTATGCCTTTCTTTCTGCAACCCTATTGATCGCTTTGGGCCACATTTACCCCAAACACTCAAACTTCAGCTTTCAGAGTAACTTTCTTAAGCACATCTGGCCCCAGGAAAGGTGAGAGGTATTGAAGGGCTGTTGAAGGACTGTATTGAAGGGGTAGAGGCACTGCATGTGAAGAACCAGGAAGAGGGGGCGAGGCATGCCTGCTGTGCATACAGTCATCTATAATCTGCATCATGGTGACAATCAACTTCCATGGGCACAGTTTCAGAGACAGTAAAATGGCTACATCATGAGCTGTGAGTCCTTACACTGGCAGTGATGTTGCGCTGGGGGTTATCTGGTGCCATCCCAGGGCAGAATCTGGTGCTCTGGGCACTACTGGGGCTTTGGTACCAGTGGCATCAAATCAGTGCTGCCTTGAATCAAAGTCCATGAAAAGGGAATAAAATCCATTTTCACTGTTTCAACTATCCCAGAGAACACTAACTTCTCTGAAAGTGACATGTGATTAGTCTAGCACAGTATAAAACCTCCACTCTGGCTTGGTTTTCTTCCTGTCAATGACTTTTTCTGTGGCTGGTGCAATGCCTGTAATAATATTCTCTCACTTATCTCTGTGTGTAATAGATCTGGCCCTTTAGGGTTAAATTGGTGTGGCCAGCTTTCCTCAGAAAGACTGTGGCCTGTGGCTGCTGTTAAGTGTAGGGTCACTTGGTGGAACATTCTGTCTGCACAGCCTGTCAAAAAGGACAGAGCAAGTTGAGCATGTCTTGCATCCTATCTCAGATTGGGACTACCTGACTTCACCAGCAACACCACCTGAAAGGACAGACAACATCTTGTGTCCAATGTGATCAGGTAGTGAGGTGGATCAAGAACTGGTTAAAGGGAAGAAGTCAGAGAGTTGTAGTCAATGGGACAGAATCTAGTTGGAGGTCAGTAACTAGTGGAGTCCCTCAGGGGTCGGTACTGGGACCGGTGTTGTTCAATATCTTCATCAAATATATCAAATTAGTTTCTTCCTCACTTTGGTTCTATTAACCTCAGCTTCACCTTCTGTTCCAGTTGCAGCCAATATATCTGACTCAACAGGATCATCCTCAGGCAGGGGCCTTGGAAAATCTTCATCTTGCCATTCCTCCTTAAACTCAACACCTTCCATTCTCCAGCCAACTTGAATTGCTAACAGGGACTCCTGATCAGCCAAAACCTCTTGTCTTCAAGACAGTGGGCTAAAGAGGAGCCTGTGATGTGCAAGTAAAGCTGTTTTTTTCAGGCTCACCCATCACCAGCAAGGAGGGATCCCCAATGACGGGACGCAGTGAGCCATTCTGCTGGCACACAGGTCCAAGCCAGCCAAAACTCTTGGCTGTGTTGGCGGGAGACGGGTGGGGAAGGAGGGGAGGGCTGGGCCGGGCCTCACCCACGCCGCCGCTGAGGAAAGGGCCCCTTGTTGAAGGCAATTTTCAAGCTGATCAGTTACAGAATCACAGGAAGGGACCTCAAAAGATCAT